>MU189545.1:50867-71797 GCA_016904865.1 Pissodes strobi | reverse complement strand
TATCGAATTTTTAAAATATCGGAAGCAAAATATGGAAAATGCAAAATGTTCATATAACTAAATATCGAAACTGCAAAATATCGAATGGAAGATTTTGACAGGGAAAAATATCAAAATAACAAACTGTCGAAAGTGCAACATATCGAAAGAAAAAAAAATAACGTAAGAAAAATTTCGAAAAAATCGAAATTTCAAAAAATCGGAAGCAAAATATTGAAATTACCATAACGTCGAAATAACAAAATATCGAAACTGCAAAATATTGGAAGTCCAAAATAGCTGAAAAAAAAATACGTAAAGGCTAAATATAAAGAAATTAAATTTTAAAATATCTAAGCAAAATGCTGAAAAGAAAATACTGTAAAAGCAAAATATCGAAATTTAAAAATCTAGGAAACAAAATATGGAAAATGCAAAATACCTAAATTTGAAAATATCGGAAGCAAAATATGGAAGATGCAAATTTTTTATAAAACAAAATATCGACACTACAAAATATTGAATGGAAAATTTTGATAGTAAAAATTATCTAAATCACAAAATGTCGAAAGTGCAAAATATCGAAATTTCAAAATATAGGAAGCAAAATATTGCAACTGTAAAATGTCGAAAAAAATAATGTAAAAGCAAGATGTCGAAATTTAAAAATGTAGGAAACAAAATATGATAAATGCAAAATATCGAATGGAAGTTTTGACAGTGAAAAATATCGAAAGAAAAAAATAACATACACAAGCAAACTTTTGACAAAATCGAAGTTTTGAATAATCGAAGGCAAAATATTGAAAATGCCAAAATGTCGAAAAAACAAAATATCGAAACTGCAAAGTATCGCATTCAAAATCTCGATATTAAAGATTATCGAAAATATTGAAAGTTCAAAATATCGGAAGCAATATTGAAACTGTAAAATGCCAAGAAAATGATAAAGCAAGATATCCAAATTTAAAAATATAGGAAACAAAATATGGAAAATGCAAAATATCGAAATTTGAAAATATCGGAGGCAAAATATGGATTTGCTTTATACAGGATATAACGTATGATGTCAATATTTATTTTTAAAGAGCGCCATTGGGAGGTATTTGAGACTCTATAAAACGGAAAAAGTGACACTAATAAAAAGAGATAGATCTATATGATGTAGAAATCGAGTTTGGAAAATCGTTGGAAATTGAAAATTGAGGACAAATGTGCTATTATTTGCTCTTGAGGAATATACTTTTTAAATCTGCCTGAAATGATCCTTGAATATTAAAAATTTTCTAAATTTCGGAAATCGTTTTGTAGTTTCGTAGCAGTTTAAAAAAATCGGTAATCGAAAAATAAGAGTGCGGAAAATTGAAAATTCCAGAAAAAGCGTCATTATTCAAACCTTTAAATGAGTTTCAGAACTTTCCATAAAAATGGAAAAATTGCCATCAATTTTTGACAGTCGCTAAAAAACGGTCGGGGTATGCGCTGGAAAAAAAATATTTCGGAAAAATTGATGCAAAATGCTCCAATATGGAGTGGATTTTCGAAATCTACATAAAATTTGATTCAAATGTGATAAGTTTCAGAGTTTTCCGCCAATGTTAAACATTTCTTATGGCAGAATGAAAAAAAATTTTTTTTTGGAGAAATCATTGGAAAAACGAGTCCAGACAATTGAAAATTGAGGAAAAATGTGCTATAATTTGCTTTTGTGAAATATATTTCCCAAATTTGCATGAAATATTCTTTAAGTGTTATAAGTTTTAGAAGTTTCCGAGCTCGTTTAGGATTTTTAAAGCAGATTAAAAAAATCGGCAAAACTCAGAAATCTGAAAAATCCAGAAAAAGCGACATTATTTAAATCTTGCGTATCTATTTTCAAAATCTACGTAAACTTTCGTTTTAATGTGCGAAGTTTCAGAACTTTTTAAGGTTGTTTAGCGTTTTCATGGAAAAACATTTTTTAATCAATCGCTAATGAAATGATAATTTCATTAGCGTATAACCAAAGAATAATTCGCATTAAATAAAAGAAGTTTCAGACATGCCCTTGATTGTTAAGTATTTTTTATGGTTGAACGAGAAACATCCATTTTCTTTGATCAATCGCTAAACAACAACGATCCCGGAAATGTCACATTCCTTTATACATTTATATGTTTCAAAATTAATTAATTATTCTTTCTATATTATTATTGCTACCATTTTTAATAATAACCACACTCATTCACTAGGCGCATACTAAAACACGGCCATTTCGAATGAAATATCGTTTTACGATTATGTTTTTACACGAGAGATTACCTCGTTTGATGTCGGTAAAATAATTGTCACGACTTTTCATAATAACGAGGCGTCGTATTTTTAAAATTAATTAATTTTAATCCGACGCTGCTCGGACCGACCGCCACATCTTTCAGTTCGGTTCGCCTTCGTTATATTTAATTAATAAAAAGACTTAAAAAAAATCCAAAGGAAATAATGAAGGATGCGTATAGAGGCAACGGTGTTTATTTTTAACTGAAAAGGGCTTACGTTACAAAGAGAATAAGTGCAATAAGAGACGAATTTATGATGGTATTCAATAGTATCTGTTTCGGCAAATATATTTAAAAACATACTACATTATATGTATATTGGCTGAAATAGCTTAAAATATCATCCGACATCGAAAAACGATATTTTAGCGTAAATATTTAAAGCAAAAGTTATACGTAGTCGAATATCCATTTATTCGAGAAGTTTGAATGAAGGCACATTTTTCTGCAATTTTCAAAAGTTTCCTAAATCGTCTGAGAAAGTTCTGAAACTTAACATATTTAAAGAAAATTTACGTAATTTTCGAAAATCCATCGAAAGGTTTGCTTAATAGCGCATTTTTACCCATTTTTCAATTGTCTAGATTTGTTTCTAAAGGGTGGCAAAAATAAAAACATTAGAGGATCTCGAAAAGCTTTGAAGCTTATTAACTTTAGAGCAAATTTTACGCATGTGTCGCAAATTTATTCGGAAACTTAGGATAACGGCATATTTTTCCTCAATGTTCAGTTTTCACTCTACAGTTGTCTATCTATTATCACAGAAAATATAGTTAGACAAATTTTCTGTGCTATTATCCAATGTCGATGATTTTAAATTTAGCACAAAAATACTAGACGATCTCGAAAATATTTAAAAATTACTAGTAGTCCAAGAAGTTTCGATACTGGTAAACTTACCATTTCATTTCCTCATTTTTTAATTTTGCTTTTTCCTACAAATGTCCAAAACCGAAAAAAAATCTGAACCTTTTGGGAATGTTCTGAAACTTATCCCAATAAAATAAAAAGTTACGTAGATTTCGAAAATCTATTCAAGAAGTTCAAATAGTGGAGCAATATTTTCAAATTTCCAGTTATCATGACTGTTGGCTTTTTCCAA
Organism: Pissodes strobi; assembly: GCA_016904865.1. Lineage (NCBI taxonomy): Eukaryota > Metazoa > Arthropoda > Insecta > Coleoptera > Curculionidae > Pissodes > Pissodes strobi. The sequence continues at coordinate 68,401 of MU189545.1, read as the reverse complement.
ATCGATGTTGTTAACTCTACCACAAAAATACTAAAGGATCTCGAAAATATTTAATTTATCACAAAAGTTTACGTAGAATTTGAAAGTTCTCAATAATACCACCATTTCCCCAAATTTTCGATTATCTGGACGGTTCCCTTTATCAGTGATTGGCCAAAATCGATGTTACGATAAAAAATACAAACAATCTTGTAAATTTCTGAAACTTATTTTATTTTATTTATGAAAATTGTACGTGCATCGAAAAATTAGACGAAAGTTAAAATACTAATGTATTTTCCCGAAATTTTCAATTTATCTTATCGTTGATTGATAGTTCTAAAACCTCGCCCATTTAAACACAATTTTACGTAGATTTCAGAAATGTCCTTGATTGTTTAGTATTTTTTATTGTAAAGTTAGAATCATTGGTTTTCATCAGTCGCTAAAAAGACAACGACCCGGGAAATTGAAAATTTAAAAAAAAAGGGATATTCTTAAAAAATTTAGAAAGCTACGTGAAATTGACTGTAAATAAGATGATAAGTTTATGAAATTTCCGAAATTGCTTAGTATTTTTGTGGTAGAGTTAAAAACATCCATTTTGGCCATGCCTCGGAAAAACAACAGTATCTAAAATTGAAAATTTTGATAAATTGTTCCACTACTTAAACTTCTAGAATAGATTTTTGAAATCTATGTAAAATCTTATTCAAATTTCAAAATTTCGAGAAAGTTTAGAATTTTTTATGTTAAGAGTTAAAAAAAATCGATTTCGACCAAAGTTGATACTTTAATTTTTCAATGACAATAGTAAGCAATCTCGGAAAGTTTCGAAACTTTGCACATTTTTACGGAGATCTTGAAAATAAATATGAAAGGGTTGAATTATGACGCATTTTCCGGAATTTTTAATTTTTCGGTTTTTTTTTTCATAACAGTTACCAAAAATATTTTGAACTCTACCATAATTATTGGCCAAAATCGTTGTTAGCATAAAAAACTGAAACGATCTTGGAAATCTGTAAAGCTAATATTACTCATAAAACTATACGTGCTTCGAAAAACTAGACGAAAAGCTAAAAAATAACGGATTTTCCCGGAATTTTCAAATTGTCTTACTGTTTTTTTTTTATGATTGAAAGTTCTGAAATTTCTTGGATTTTTAAAGAAAATTGTATTTGCTACGGAAATGTATAGGAAAATTTAACATAATGACGATTTCTTCCGAAATTTTCAATTTTCTCCACCATTTTCTTCTAACAATTGACCGAAATTGAACTTTTACTTTTTTATGCTAAATATTCCCGGAAAATTCTGAAACTGAGCACATTTAACAAAAAATGTAAGTAGATTACGAACATCTACTCAAAAGCTTCAAATAATGATGAACTTTTCCAAAATTTTAATTTTGAAAAAAAATTTTTTCCAGCGCATGACCAAAATCGATGGTTTTAACCCAACCAAAAAATACCCGTTTTTTCAGCGATTGTCAAAAATTGATGTTAATTTGAACAATATTGGAAAGTTCTAAGGCTTCGCAGATTTAAACAAAATTTAACGCAGATTTCAAAAGTTTATATGAAAAATTAAATTAATGGTTCATTTTCCGGAATTATCAATTAATCGGACTTGTTTTTGCGATGATTACCCGAAATCATTTTCTTCACTCTATCAGAGAAATACTAAACGATTTCGGAAATTTCTAAAACTTAAGGAACATTTCATGCACATTTAGAAAGTATATTCCATAAAAGTAAATAATAGCAAATTTTTCCGCATTTTTCAACTATCTGGACTTGTTTTTCCAATGACTTTCCAAAATCAATTTTTTTTCACTCTACTACAAAACAATTTTAACATTGGCCGATAATTCTGAAACTTCTCATTTAAATCAAGTTTTACGAAAATTCCGAAAATCGACTCAAAATCTTTACATAATGAAGCATCTTTAAAAAAATTTCAATTTTCCGGAATTTTGTTTTTTCCAGTGCATGACCAAAATCGATGTTTTTACCTCTACCATAAAAATACCACAACGGTTTTTATAGCGACTGACAAAAATGTATAGTAACTTTTTCATTTTTATAGAACCAATCTTGGAAAGTTTTGAAGTTTCGCACATTTAAACAAAATGTTACGCAAATTTCGAAAATTCGAATATTCCGTACCGTTTTTTAAGGATTGACAAAAATTGATATTTGAGGAGCTTTCAAGCAAAACCGAATAAATCCACTTTTTATGAAAATTGATATTTGATAAAATTTTTATCTTTTGAAAATACACTACGTCCATTTATTATGGAATAGCTAAAAAAGTACTTAAATTTTAAACGCTTGTATTTTCACCAAATTTTGATCAATCTGTTCCATTTTTTGATTATTAGGTAGATTTACTCTTGAACTTGAGATAACCCACCTCTGTAAAATACTATTTCATTGAACCTGATACATTAATTTTTGAGACACCCTATATATGTGTATATTTTGAGACACCCCTTATACATGTAAAAGATAAAATCAAGTCATAAATTGAAGTCGAGTTTTTGCGAGGTTTTTTGGAGGAGATCCGAAAGGTATTGCTGGAGAACGAAAAATAGAGAGTCAGAAACCAGCGGGGTGTACGGTTTGTTTTGGTGAATTGTTTTGCTTCTGTGTTGCAATATTATGTCATTACAAGTCGGTAAAATGAAACTTATTATATTGTTATTATTATAATTTGTACCATTATATATTTTATACTCATGGATAATTCACATTTGATGGCATAACATGTGTATATATTTTGATATTGTTAGTAACATATTTACATAAATATTTCTTCTAATCTCACTGATAATTAATATTTGATGGCCTAACATGTGTATACATTTTCATATTGTTATTAACATAATTTGCATAAATATTTCTTTATCTTCATGAATAATTCATATTTGATGGCATAACATGTGTATATATTTGGATATTATTATAACCATAATTTGCATAAATACTTCTACTAATCTCATTGATAATTAATATTTGATGGCCTAACATGTGTATACGTTTTCATATTGTTGTTGACATAATTTGCATAAATATTTCGAGTAATCTCATTGATAATTAATATTTGATGGCCTAACATGTGCATACATTTTCATATTGTTATTAACATTATTTGCATAAATATTTCTTTATCTTCATGATTAATTTATATTTGATGGCACAACATGTGTATATATTTTAATATTGTTATAAACATAATTTGCACAAATATTTCATTGATTCTCATGGATAATTCATATTTGATGGTATTAACCTGTATATATATTTTGATATTGTTATAAACATAATTTGCACAAATATTTCATTGATTCTCATGGACGATTCATATTTGATGGTATTAACCTGTATATATATTTTGATATTGTTATTAACATAATTTGCATAAATATGTCTTCAATTTTCATTGATAATTAATATTTGATGGCATAACACATGGATATACTTTGATATTGTTATTGACATAATTTGCACAATTATTATTTCTTTTATTCTCATTGATAATTCATATTTGATCGTGTATATTTAATGAAATCGTATTATGCTGTGAACAACACTGCTTTAAATGAAAACAAAAATGTATTGTTTGCTGTCTTTTCGTGCTGGAATTTTGGTTTTAGTATGACTGTGATTGCAAGTAAGAGCTTTTGTGAAATTACTAACATTTTCCTACCCTGACGGGAGAATATCCTAGTTATAAATGTAATGATCATTCTAGAGATATTGGCCCTAATTTCAACTTTAGCTGAGTAGCCTCCGTATCCCAGGACCTCAGTACCCTCCAGCGGCGACTGGCTAACTAACACCCCTTTTCGGTAGTGTAGTGGTTATCACATCCGCGTCTGGCACGCGGGAGACTCGGATTCGATTCCCGACCGAAGAGCTATCTCTTCAGTTTTAAATGTATTGTTACAAGTGTAGAACTACAAATTGTGGTACAGGAGACAGTAATTCAATTGATTATAATACTAATAGATTATACAGCATAATTCGGTTTAGGAATTAAGATCGAGGGTTTCTCTGCCGTACTCTTTCCCCTCGTGAATTCCAGGCTGAGTCCGGCACGCTTTTCTTTAATAAATTAGGCGTATTAGGAATCTGTGGTTTAATTTACATGACGCACCTTTCCCTCAAATTTCCCTAAATGTGTTCCGTTGAAGCGCATAATGAGTAAGTAAAATTGTGAAAGATATAATAATAACACAACGTAGGTATTGGTCCTCTTTTTAATCAATTTCTTTTTAATCTAATTTGACGATCATTGGCAAAATAAAGGCAAACCACAATTTTACTTATCTGATTCAACTATGTTGAATCGACCCGGGTACGTTATACTACAAACTACTTAGTACAAAGTGGTTTTCCTTACTTTAACTCTGTTTTATACAGGGTGATGTCGAAAGCATCAAGGCTTGTAAAATCATCTCATTTTAAAATTGGTGCTTAATAAATTCAAAGCAACAAAAATTTGATATTAGTAGCCTGTTGGTTACAGGTTTCCGTTAGGTCGTTACTGTACTAATTACAACGCAGTGCCGTTCGTGTTACTTAAAAAAAAAATAAGATTTAAAAAATCGTGATATTGCCAATTAATTATGAACTTAAAACACTTCGTTGCTATAGTGATTTTCCTTGCTATCTTAGTTATGTACATAACATACTGTACCAGTTACAGCGCAGTGCCGTTCGTGTTAATAAAAAAATACAAACATCGTGATGTGGCCAATTATAGACGTACCTACTTAAGAGTTATTTCAACTGGGGATTTAAAAAAATGGTCCTTAAAAATTACACATTTATACAGGGTAATATCGAAAATATCAAAATTTGTACGTGAAGCAAATTTTAAAATTAATGTTTAAAAAATTTAAAACAATAAAAATTTAATTCTATTAGCGTGTTGTTTACAAGTTTCAGTTAGGCACTTACTGGACTAATTACAGCGCAAAACTAAGACTTCAAAGATCAAAAAGAACAAACATAATGTATGTACAAGGGTATCAAAACATAACAGTCACACAAAAATAACCATTTAAAGAACTAAAAGAACAACTTAATTGCACGAAAAAAAAAATTAATACCGTGTATTTCCTCCACGAGCACTTATGAATGCTCGACACCGATTTGGCATAATCAATATTAAATTTCTTATAAAACCCTGGTCCATGTTATCCCATATTCTCCGCAGAGACAATCTTAGCTCGGCCAAAGTTTCTGGTGTATTAGCTTCTGCGCGAACTTCTCTACTTATTCGGTCCCACAAATGCTCGATTGGATTGAGGTCTAGACTTCGAGCACACCAGTTCATTGTAGTAATCCCAGTGTCGGCTAGATACTCCCTCACTATCCTCGCCGTATGCGGACGCGCGTTATCATGCATGAAAATGAAATTGTTCCCAATAAAGGGAGCAAAGGCACAACATGGTCTTCAAGAATGTCCGTATTGTACCTGTCACTCGTTAAACGATCTATAAAAACTATTTCCGTTTTTGCCTCTACAGATATGCCTCCCCAAATCATGACAGATCCACCGCCATAACTAACATTCTCTTTGAAGTTGCACTGAGCATAACGTTCATCAGGTCTTCGAAACACTTTTAAACGTCTATCATTGGTATAAAGACAAAAACGGGACTCGTCACTAAATAAAACATTACACCACTCATCTTCACCTCACGGCAAGTGCTCTCGAGCAAACTCCAATCGTTCATGTCGGTGACATGGTTTCAGCTGTGGACCTATTGCTGCTTCGTACGGTTTCAGTAGGGCCTCTTGCAAGCGATTGAGTATTGTTTGCTTGTATAGTCGAATGTTGTGAACATTTGACATCCACGCCTGTAGCTTAGTACTGGTTGTAAATCGCTCCCTAAGGCATTGCAATCTTAGAAACCGATCCTGTTTAGCAGTTGTTTTATCTTGGTTTACCTTGTCCCACTCTCCTTTGATTTGCGCCGGTTTCTCGATATCGTTTCAAAATTTTTGAGATGGTCCCCTGGGCCTTATTCATCATTCTGGCAATATCAGACTGAGGCCGACCCTGTTCAAAGAGTCCTCTTGCATAAGCACATTCTTCAGGAGAAATGAATCGATTATTAACATTCATCATGAAAAACACTATAAACTTGCAAAACCTTCTCAATTAATTAGTGAAAGCTGTCAATAAATGTGACAAATTGAAAATCGGTTACCTAGCAAACAAAATCACTTAGGGAACGATTTAAATCAGTACTATAGCTGCTAGATTTAATATTGAGTATGCCAAATCGGTGTCAAGCAGTCATAAGTGCTATATATTTTTTTTCGAACATTTAAGTTGTTCTTTTAGTTCGTTAAATTCTTATTTTTATTGTTATTGCTGATACTGTAATAGTTATACTGTTATGCTTTGATACCCTTGTACAGCATGCTTGTTCTTTTAATTCTTTAAATTATTATAGTTTTGCGCTGTAATTAGTACAGTACCTACCTAACAGAAACCTGTAACCAAGACGCTAATAAAATAATTTTTTTTTGCTTTGATTATTTTAAACTTCAATTTTAAAATTCGCTTCACTTACAAATTCTGATATTTTCGAAATCACCCTGTATAAATGTGTAAGTTTTAAGTATTTTTTTTGATACCCTTGTGCAGGCTGCCTTACTGTACTTTTTTTAGAGTTGAGGTAACTCTTAAGTAGGTACGTCCATAATTGACCACATCCCGATGTTTGTATTTTTTTTATTAACACGAACGGCACTGCGCTGTAACTGGTACAGTATGTTATGTACCTAACTAAGATAGCAAGGAAAATCACTATAGTAACGAAGTGTTTTAAGTTCATAATTAATTGGCAATATCACGATTTTTTTAATCTTATTTTTTTTAAGTAACACGAACGGCACTGCCCTGTAATTAGTACAGTAACTACCTAACGGAAACCTGTAACTAACACGCTAATAAAATCAAATGTTTGTTGCTTTGAATTTATTAAACACCAATTTTAAAATGAGATGATTTTACATGCCTTGATGCTTTAGACATCACCCTGTATAAAACAGAGTTAAAGCAAGGAAAACCACTTTGTACTAAGTAGTTCAAGAGTAAATTTACCGAATAATCAAAAAATGGAACAGATTGATCATAATTTGATGAAAATACAAGCGTTTAAAATTTAAGTACTTTTTTAGCTATTCCATAATAAATGGACGCAGTGTATTAAAGAATATCCGAAAGTTCTGAAACTTCGCACATTTAAACACAATTTTACGCAGATTTTTAAATATATATCAAAGGTTTGAATTACGGCGCATTTTCCGCAATTTTTTCGAACTTTTTTTCATAACGATTACCGAAAATTTTGAACTCTACCACAAACATGTTAAACGATACTGGAAATTTATAAAACTTGTGATACTTAAGGAACATTTTAAGCAGATCTGGAGAGTAGATTACGGAAGAGTAAATAATAGCGCATTTTTTCCTGTATTTTCAATTTTCCTAATTTGTTTTTTCAAATATTTCCCAAACTAAATTTTTAACTTTACTATAAAAAATTATAAACGTTCTCGGAAATTTCTGAAACTTTTCACATTTAAATAAAATTCTATGCCTATTTTTATCTATTTTCAATTTTCCTAAACAGTGGAATGCTTTTTAAACATGTTTATTTTCCAGAATCGATGTCTTTAACTCTACCACAAAAATACCAAACGATCTCGGAAATTTCTAGAACATCACACTTAAAGCAAATTTTTCTTGATCTGTAAAATTTATAGAAAAAGTTTGAATAATGCACATTTTTTGCAATTTTTCGGATTTTTGCCGAAAATATAAATATTTTTAAGTCTACCACAGGAATGCTAAACCATTTTGAAAATACCTAAAACATTTAAAGACAATTTTACGTAAATTTAGAAAATCCATTCCAGAAGTTTGCAATTGCACATATTATTTCCTCAGCTTTCAAATTTCCACATTCGTTTATCTACCGATTGCTCGAAATCGATTATTTAACTCCAAAGAAAGAAATGATAGGGGCAAGAGACTAAGTGTTTTTGAAGCAGAACATCAGCTTATACCTTCTTCGAACTCTCAGCAAGAAGGCTGTATACCTGGAAATCACCGAGGGACACCGCGGACGCGATTGTGGAAAATCAAATTGATTATATTCTAGTGAATCAGCGATATAGAAACAGCTTTACCTCTGTGAAAACGTATCCAGGAGTGGACATACAATCAGATCATAACCCGGTAGTGGGAGAAATAAACGTTAGAACGAAAGAATAAAAACAAAAAAGAAGAATAACAGCACAAAAGATGAAGGAGACTAATGTAAAAACACAAATAGAGACAGATCTAGCTAAAAGATTCATAGCATCGGACGATACTAGAAATATAGAAGAAGAAATAAATAGATTAAACGATATAGTAGACGAGATTAAAAAGGAGAAGCTGAGGAAAGATGAAAGAAGCAAGAAAAAATCGTGGATGACTGATGAAATTCTGAAGCTGATGGAAGTGAGAAGGGATTTCAAGAACGTCGATATTGAACAATATAGAGGGACGCGGAAAATTATAAGACAAAAAATAAGAGAAGCGAAGGTAAAAGACATCAGAGAGAAATTTATAGAAATAGAACTTCTCGAAGAGAAACACGACAGCTTCAACGCACACCGAAAAATAAAGGAAGATACTGAAAGATACAAATCAAGACAAACAAATAAACTTACAAATAACAAAGGAAAGATAATAATTGACAAGGAAGAACTCGAGAACACTTAGAAGTTATATATTGAGCAACTGTTACAAGATGAAAGACCAGAACCACTCATAATAGAAGCAGAAACCGGACGAGATATCTTAAGCGCAGAAGTAAGAACTGTAATAAAACAAATGAAGGATGGCAAGGCTCCAGGCCCAGATAATTTTCAGGCTGATTTTTTGAAACTTATGGACGTTGAGCGAATCAAATGTCTGACCAAGATATTCAATATTATATACAACCTCGTTCAAAGATGTTGAGATAAACTGCGAGGTGCATACCTGCTTTGTGAACTGTAGAAAAGCCTTTGATAGGGTGCAACATCACAAGATAATAGAAATCGTGAAAAAGACAGGTATATACAGTGGCGTAGCTACAAATGTCGGCGCCGGGGGGCAAACCTATCCGCTGGCGCCTAAAACACACCTATATTTTGTGTAATACGCAAATTAGTCAAAAATAATACATCATAATATTAAACGTATATTTTTTATTTGCAGGAATATAAAATATATAAACGGCAACCAACCAGGCAGGTACATACATATTTAAATTTAAACGTAAACTAAAAATCTGCGAGCTTAATTAAACATTAGAGAGTCTTTCTTCGGTTTTTAATCGACGAAAATTGATCGATTATTTCATCAAAATTAGTTTTTTGGGCAAATTCATTTTCTATGCTTATTATTGCTAGGCTATTTAGCCTTGTCTGGCTGATGGTACTTCTTAAATAAGAAACTCTAAAAAACACATACTTTTTTACGACCGAGATTATCGGAATTTTTGTCGCATGCCGCCTTACGCAGTTTTTTTACAAATTTTTCATGCACCACATGCCGCCACGCCGCGACGTGGCGGCGATATTTCTTTTTCATTCCACGCAGAATAAATAATAAATACCGTGACACTAAATGTATCGGTTATGGATAAAAAGCTTAATACATATCTTTGGTCTTTGATCTTTGATTGTATTATAATTTAATTAATTTAAAAACTCAGTTAAGCTCATGAGCATTGTTAGCATTAGCATACGTATAAATTCGGAGCGGTCGGCGTGGCGCCTAATTTCTCTTGGCGCCGTGGGGCCTTGCCCTTCCAGGTCCACCCTGTAGCTACGCCACTGGGTATATACGATAAAGGCCTAAGAATAATAATAAACCTGTATTGGAATCAGATAGCGAGTGTAAGAGTGGAAAAAGACAAAACCAAGACAGTTAAAATTTTGCGCGGAGCACTGTCGTCACTACTATTTAACATTATTCTGAACACATATTTAGAGAAGCTTTGGACAATGCACAAGAGGGAATTCTGGTAAATGGACAGCGCTTAAATAACATCAGATACGCCGATGAGACAGTGATATTTACCCATAATATGGAGAAGGCCTGAAACAACTAATCGATAGATTAACAACCAGTAGCTACCAATATAGACTGGATATCAACATGGATAAGACTAAATATATAATTATTAGCAAGAACAACGTTCCTACCCGACAACTAAGATTAGAGATAGAAAAGAACAATTAAAAGAGTCGACAAATACACATAATATCTCGGCACCATCCTGAACGATAAATGGACCACTGCCGAATTGAAAAGAGCAAAAGGGTATTCATCAAAATATCAGCAGTCCTTAAAAGTCGAGACCTAATCATGAACACAAAACTAAGAATGTTACGCTGCTACGTGTTTCCCGTGTTACTATACGGAATGGAATTATGGACACTGGCAGAACCGATGACAAAAAAGATCGAAGCATTCGAGATGTGGCTCTACAGAAGGATGTTAAGGGTATCATGGACGGAGCATGCAACTAACATTGAAATTCTAGGAAGAATGTCAAAGGAAAAGGAAATCATGAATACAATTAAAACAAGAAAACTACAATATCTAGGCCACATTATGCGAAATGAAAAGAGATATAATCTCTTACAGTGTATATTACAAGGGAAAGTGAAAGGAAAGAGAAGCGCTGGAAGAAGAAGAATCGCATGGCTAAAAAATCTAAGAACTTGGTTCTCCATTACAACCACCGAACTATTCCGTGCAGTTGTAAACAAGGTTAGATTTGCCAATATGGTAGCCAACGTCTGGAACAGATAGACACCTGAAGAAGAAGAAGAAAAATAATTGTAAAGGTTCTAGGAAAGCATTGGAAACTTTACGCAGATTTCGAGAAATTTATTCAAGAACTTTGAACAATTTTAATTTCCCAAATTGTTCTTTTTCAGCATATGGTCAAAATGGATGTTTTTAACTCTACTACAAAACTACTAAACAATCTCGGGAATTTCTAAAATATTATATTTAAAGCAAATTTTACGTAAATTTAGAAAATCTGTATGAAAAGTTTGAATAATGGTGAATTTATGTTATAATGACTGTCTACAAAAATACTACACGTTCTTAGAAATGTCTACTACTTATAACGTTTAAATAATATTTAACCTAGATTTGGAAAACCTATTCTAGAAGTTTAATATAAAGGCGCATTTTTCTTCAATTTTGAATTTTCATTTATCCAATGATTCATTGAGATTTTTCAGTCTACCACAAAAATATAAAACGATCTCCGAAATTTCTAAAACATCACATTTAAAGCAAATTTTACTTAGATTCAGAACTTTATTCGAGAATTCTGAATAATGGCCCATTTTTCCCCAATTTTACATTTTCCGGACTTAATTTTCTAACCATTTCACAAAATCAATTCTTCTAATTCTTCAGTAAAAAATACCAAACGATATGAGAATAACCTTTAATAGAAAAATAACGAAAAATCTTCATGAAGAATCCATTTTGGTACTCAAAATTTCAATGGCAATCTAAGCCGAAATGTTAGGAATAACTCAATTTTAACGTAGCTTGAACCAAATTTATGATTGTAGATTTTTAGCGAACATATAACTATCGGTTAACGTTTATTAGTGATAATTATCGCGATAAATTTACTTATTTTTCTTACGTTTCCCCATTTACGGTTGGAATTTCATTTCAAAAATGTTATAGTCGTCATTACATCTTATCTTTAAATTCGATCGCCTCAGAACTACTTGCGGCTATAAAAGCATTTCGATGGCTATTAAAACGGGCATCCTAGATACGCAAAATGTCACTAGTTTGATGTCCGTTGTCGGCTTAGATTTTTTTCCCGCATACTTAATATGCACGCTGTATTATTTTACATCTATGCTATAAAGTGAGCGTTAAATAATGTTCAAAAGACTGGCACAGATTCGAATATTCCACTAATTTGTAGAATTTGCGAGTAATTTTTAAAACGCGGCACCTAATTTCAATTGAATATTCGAATACTGTAGAACATCGTTACATCGTTATTTCCATACAGCGCATCCTATTCGTGTTGGGCATGGATTCACACAGGTTGTGCGGTCGTGAGTAAAATGAAGTACGATAAAATGTGTGCTCAATTTAAGAAAACTAAGTCGCATTCCTGGTCATGCAAAACTGGCATAAAAAATTAAACAAACGTTTATCCTTTGGAAAAGCTCGTGGCTCGGGCTGGCAATAATGCCGGCTGCAGTCTAAGTAAAAACACGATAATCCGTGATTATCTCCGTGCAGCTGGCGTTCCGCCGGTAACTGAGAGGGACGAGTCCAGAGCCATTGAAAATTGTGAGGTTATGTTACGAAAACAATTAGATAATTTACTAAATAAACCGAGCACAATAAACAAGGATGTTCTGTATGTTATTTCTGGGGTGGTTGAACTTCTTCTCGATTAGAAACTGCCCTTTATGAGATCAATGAGAAAATACACTCTAAAAACGAGCGAATCAATCTTTTAGAATCCAAAGTTATTGAGCTTCAGGAGGAAATCTCTTCAATCAGAGCGGGAGATGGTGTTAATAAAAGTATGTTCTCCTCCGGCCCGTTATCTGACAAAAGTGCTGATATATTTACAGAATTGCAAGAGAGGTCGACAAGGTCTAAAAATGTAATGGTATTCAACATTGACGAGAACTCCTCAAATGGCATTAAGGTATGAGTGAATCAAGGCAAATCTCACGTGAGTAATTTGCTTAGCACACTAGATGTTCAGCAGGTTGGAGAGTACAAAGTCGTGCGTGTAGGTAACCGTCCGAGGCATATTAAGGTAATTTTCTCTGATTCTGGTGTTGTCTCACAGTGTTTTAAAATGAAGTCAAGAATTACTGAGAGTAATATTAAGATTAAACCTGATCTCACTGTAATACAGAGAAGTGTTATAAAGTCCTTATATGAGGAATTGGATCGCGGGAAGAGTATGGGGATCCGATTTAGAAATGGTAGTCCTTTTATTGCTAAATTAACTGCACAGCAAAGCCAAAATGTTGGTGGCGTGAACACGAAAATTAAGGAGTTGAAACAGGCAATATCTCTGTGTGATTTCGATGTTATTGCACTAACTGAAAGCTGGCTGAATGGTAGAATGGCTGATGCCGAGATTTGTGTAAAAGGCTTCACTGCGTTTCGTAGCGACAGAACCGAGACAACTAGTGAGAAGAAGAGGGGAGGAGAAGTTATTGTTTATGTGCGTGAGACTCTGAGCTCTATGATGATAAAACAAAGTATAATTTGTTGGAACACCTCTTTGTGTTTGCTAAGCGGGTCTTCTCTGAGAGGAGCCTCTCATCTGGTTGTTGGTGGAGTTCGAACAAAGATGCAGAAACATATTTTCATCATTGCGAAGCTGTTGAAGAAATATGCCATGACTACTCCGCATTGTAGGGACTATAATTTACCTCTTGCTAAATGGAGCAACGATGAACCCCAACTTCGAGTAGATTGTCCGACAGGAAATCATGCTAAAATAGTTGCTGAGAACATTTCCTTTTTGAATCTTAACGAGCTAATCACAATACCTAATAGCCGTAATATATACTTAAATTTAATTTTTAGTCATGTAGGGAACGCATCTGTTAGTTTGGCCTTTACTCCTTGTAGCGTACATCATAATGCTTATGTCTGTATGTATGTCTGATAAGTGCTATGCAAATCAAAATAGTGAGTTGTGAGATCACTTATCGTGATTATCGGAACTCAGATTTTGTATCATTTAATAATTATCTTGTGAATATTCAATGGGAAATGATTTTCTCAAACAAAAACATAAATGAATCTAGTAGTTTGTTTTACAAAATATTGACTGAGGCATTGAATGATTTCGTACCTTTGAAAATGTATAGAAGCTAAAACTTTCCTAATTATTTTTATGCCGAACTGCGAACTACATACAAATTTTTGTAAATCCTGATCTCAGTTTCACTATGAGCAGTTCTCTATTCTCAGATCACAATGTAAGATTTTGGCATAAATGGACTATGTAATCTTTTTGGAGAGAGCTGAGCATAGCATTTCTGAGAATTCAAAGGTGTTTTGGTGATTTGTAAATTCTCAGAGAGGGTCCAATACTACTTGGCTGTATGTATTACAACAACAAAATAGCCACTACTGGACAGGAAATTGCGAATCAACAGTGTATAGTAATAGTGACACAATTACGTCTGATTATAAAATTGACAAATGTATTGACTTTGGATTTAAGGCCATAAGCTTGGCAGATGTTTCTTGAGAAAATCTCATATTTGCCACTAAAAATTTCATGTCATCTGGACCTGACGGTATACCAGGGTATTTATTCACTAATCTTAGGTACAGCATATCCAGGCCTCCCCTACTATTTAATGGGTCACTGGTTGAGGGTGAGCTTCCGGGGATCTAGAAGGAGAGTTTTATAGTACCTATTTTTAAATGTGCGGAGAGGAAATCTCTAAGTAATTATAGGAGCATATCTAAATAATTAGCAATCCCTAAATTGCTCGATGGCCTTGTGCATGATCAATTGGGCTGGATGTGTAAACAGTTTATTGATTCGCGTCAACACGGCTATGTCAGCGGTAGGTCTACCGTTTCCAATTTGGTTTCTTATGAGATTATGCTGCTGAGCGCCTTGGAGAGAGGTTTTCGGGTTGATGCAAAATACACTGACTTCTCCAAGGCGTTTGACAAGGTGGATCATAATTTACTCGTTGCCAAGCTCAGAGCGATTGGCTTCGATGAGCGGTCGGTGAGGTGTTGGTGGGGCGCACACAGATAGTTAAGATTAGAAACTTTGAATCTGGTATCATTAAAGCTACTTCGGGAGTGCCCCAGAGTGGCCATTGGGCTCCGCTATTGTTCAGCCTGTTTCTTTCTGACATTGATAATTATCTTGGGGACAGTGAGTACTTGCTTTATGCTGATGATCTCAAAATGTTTAGAATTATTGATCATGAAAGCGATTCCACATTGCTCCTGCGCTCTTTAGCAGCTTCTTCAGGAGCTCAATGGATTGTCTCTGAATGCTGACAAATGCTTTCCCAATAGCTTTTTTAAATAGAAGAAAAGAACTGTCAGAATTGCTTATAAAATGAATGGTCATGATTTAAATGGTGTCAATATGGTTAAGGATTTGGGGATTTATCTTGATTCGGAAATCACTTAATTATAACGAGTAAAGTTTATCAATTGTTGGGGTTTATTATCAGAATCGGTAAAGACCTGTCGGTGAGCGCACTTCGCTTATTGTACTGCTCCCTGGTTAGATTCCATTTGGAGTATGCTTCAGTTGTGTGGCCACCTTTTTATAATGTCTAGAAGGCTCAATTGGAGGGAGTCCAGCCAGTTATTAAGCTGTTGTGTCTACAGGCTTGGTGCAGTGGATGATCTTGATGGGGTCCGGCGACTTCTCTTTCTTCCATCACTTGGGGACTTGTATTTTGTATATAACTTAATTAATGGTCATATTGACTGTTCTCATCTTCTTAGTCAAATATCTCTTAAAATACCATCTCGAGCTCTCAGGAAGTATGAGATCTTCTCCCTCGGTACCCATAGGACTAAATATGATTCTTATTCTCCTCTTACCCGTAGCCTTGCACTTCTGAATGCTCATCCTGAGATTGATCCTTTCGGAGGCTCATTTAATAAATATCGTTGTACTATCTTGCGGTCAAAGCTAGAACTTGGTATGCTTTGAAATATATCTCTCTGATATATTCATATATTTTTTAAAGATTCACATATGCTATTGTTATATGAATGTAAATTATTTGAAATGTAATTTAAAAAATGGGGTATATTGATAAATAAATAAATAAATATGTCGCCATTATACATTAGAAAATACGATAAGGAGTCACTGAGACGATAGTTCCAATAGGTACTCTCTAAATGCATATCTCTGTTTCGAAAATGCCGAAAAAATTGACTCTTCAGGGACTGAAGGTTTTTATTCTTTTTAGAAAAGCCAATTACTTGACGAGAGTCTATGTCAAAAACTGTACTAAAAACACTGCGGATATGATGATGCCATTTATATAGGGTGAGCTGGTTGAATTTCGAGTTTAGACAAACGTTAGCACTTGGCATGGAAGACAGCCAGGATCATCGTTATCGCCAAACCAGGAAAGAACAGGAGTCAAACCTCATCATGCATGCCAATTTCCCTGCTACCGACCCTCGGAAAAGTCTTCGAAAGAGTACTCAATAAAAGAACCAACGCGGAGCTCCAAACACTAGGAACCACCATACCAGAACAATTTGAATTCCAGCGAGGAAAATCGACAGCCATGCAGCTTGCGAGGATAGTGGATCCGGCAATGATAGGAAACATTACCAAGAAGACGACAACAACAGCACTTCTAGACTTAGAAAAGGCGTACGATACCGTATGGAGAGAGGCCATGGCTACCAAGATGCATGAAGCATAATCACGCTGGCAATCATGAAGACCGGCATGAGCTATCTAAGGGACAGGACAACAACACTGATCAACGGGACAGCATCAAGGACAAGGACAATAAGGCAAAGGCCCCTCCAAGGAAGCGTAATATGGCCGAGGCTGTTCAATATCTATATCAACGACGTGCCAAGGAAACAGAACAACCATATAGCACTCTTCGCGGACGACGTAGCAGTCTACACATCATCAACGTAACAGGTGGCGAATAGAACAGCACGTCAAACAGATAGCGGAGTACTTCAAGAGATGGGAGCTGAAGATAAACGAGAACAAAACGCAACTCATCAACTACAACCAGAAGCGCAAGAGAGAAAGGACAAACATCACGATCAACGGGATACAGATTGAGGACACGGACACCGTAAGTACCTAAGAGTCACACTGGACAAGAAGCTGACCTTCAAGGACCATATGCAGGGCACTAGGAGAAGAGCAGGAATAGCTTGCCAGCGCAATATTCCCATACATTACCCCACAGTTAAGACTGGACAAGGACATCAAGCTCAGACTGTACAACACCTACGTCAGGCCAATAATCATGTCCGCTACGCCGGTTTGGAGCTCCGCAGCGAAAACCAACAAGGAGAAGTTATATAGGCTGGAACGAAAACTGCTACGCACAATCATGAACTACAGATGGGAAGATTTCAAGACGACGAGACAACTGTACAGAGAAGCCGCGACAAGGCCGCTAGAATAGAGACTACAGGAGACAGCGACGCAATTCTTCAGGTACACGCTGAGGACGCAGGAAATAGCCAGGAACATAGGAAGGATGACAATAGGGCAGATGCCATTCAGAAAAAATTACAAAATGATCCACGAGATGATGCATTGAAAATCCAGAACAAGGACTAGGACCCTAGGTCCCCGACCAGGAAGGGCTGCATGAAGCCGAAAAACAAAAAAAAAGTGCAATTTTGATATAATCATTTAGTATTAAAATATCATGTCATTTATTTAGATATCTTAGGTTTAGGTGGAC
>MU189545.1:382-35795 GCA_016904865.1 Pissodes strobi | reverse complement strand
GAGCAGGAATATTTCGTAGAATAATGACTGAATAATGTATTAATTACTAATTACGAAGCCTACCTTACAGGTTATAAAAACCTTATTACAAGACATGAAAGACAAGAAAACAATAATAACAGAAAAATGTTGAATAAAACGACGCGCATATTTGACTTAACCTATCAGAGGAAAAAATATACAATATAAGTAACAAACTTTAATAACATAAAAAATATTAAACATTAAACATTAAATATTATCTCATGGGAGATTCGAAAGTAACAATTTTTTTTTATTGAAATGACATCTTTCGATAGTCGGGTTTAAAGAAAAACACTCTTCACGAGGAAATTTATTCCATTTCCTATATGTCGATTTTGACTAGAAATATGACCTAAAAATAAACGCGTTTCTGATAAAGGGAGAAAATGATGTATAAACTGAATTGAAATATACCACCGCGATCGATACTGTTAGGAAATAGCATTTTAATAATAATTCCAAATGAGCCAAAAATTCCTTGATTCGATTGCAAATTGTTATATTTTCGCAGCGAATTATTACTCCTTTTCTAGACATAATCAGCTATAGATCCTTTTTCAAGCTAGTGATATGGTAACGATATAGATTTCATTCTAAGCAAAGAAGGAGGTAATTCGAATACTTCTGCAGAAGCTGGAGACGAAACGACACGTTTACTGTACATAAACCCAAGTTAAAATAATCGTTTTTATTTTAGAGGCAGACGATGAAAGGCGTACTATCAGAAGCCGCTGAAATAAATCAGATTATACAAAGTAGAAATGTAACGTAACAAAATTGTAGAAATTTGGGTCAGACTTATTTTATGAAAAGGGATAAAGGCAAAATAAGAATCCAAACATTCTTTAAATTCTTTTTATTTAGCATTAAACTAAGTTGCATGCACACACTTTGTCGATTGGTTGGCAGTGAACTAGAAATAGTGTACCACAGTGCCATTTGGTGTCTAGGCTTTTGTCCAGCGTGTTTTTGAAGATGTTCCGATTTGGGGCTAGGATAGTTTCTTCATTGAAAGCATTCCACCTGTACATAACACGGTTTGATAGGAAGTTTTTCCGCATCACGCTTTTCTCCTTTTATTTTTTTTTGGAGTGTCCTCTGAGTTTCGTTAGTATTTGAGGTGAAGAAATTAAATTGAGGTCCTTGCAGTAGTCGTTATTTAGGATTTTGAATGTTTCGATCAAATATCCCCTGTGTCTTCTTTCGTGGTTAGCCAAACACTACAAGGCATTCTCCGTAAGGGGTGTTTGCTAGAGCTGTGGGGATCTTGGTAAACCTCCTCTGTATTCTTTCCAGGGCCTCTATGTCCTTGGAGTAATAGGGATTCAACACTGCATGAGGATATTCAAGCTTGGGTTTTGTAAATCTTATTCATGAACTCTGGTGTTTTGTTGGAGAATTCTCTTTGTATTAGGTAAATGAATGAGTTACATTTTTTAATAATCTGGTTTATGTGAGATTCCTAATACTCCAAGGCCTTTTTGTTCTTCCACCCTCTTGATTTGCAATCCATGCAAGGTGTATGTGTTGTGTGGGTCTTTTGTTCCTACGTGTAGGATGGTGCATTTCTTTTCATTAAACTTAAGCATTCAAGTAAAGTTTATACGATGTCAGTGTAAACGGCTAGGAAACTGGGGCTCGATCAATTTCTTGTAGATTTGAATTGAAATGCATGAAATCAAAATCAAAATCCTTATTGACGGCTCCTCGTAGATAGTCTACGTTGACTTGAGAAGTCTGTCCGCACAAAATGTGGGCGGTATTAGAATACTAGCGCATTTGATTGGTACCTGCGAAATTCCTTAATTGTTTTTAGAGTTAGAGCATTTAAATCGTATGATTTTAACAACAGTCAGTGCTGTACCGCGTGGTTTTAATTTACGTGTTTTGACAAGTTTATTATGATAGTTTTGTCAGTATTTGCTTTCTACTTTGTTGTTGTTTTTGTGATTGATGTGTGTTACCTCTGTTTTTATTACATAACTTTGTTGTTCTTGGAAATCAATATTTAACTAATCAAAATGGCGTTCTGGAGACTTTTCGATATTTCTCATGGTGATTCGGAACGGAATCTGAAAATCCCAAAACCAATGCCGTTGTAGAGCTTTTAAATTTTCGTAATAAAGACTTACATATCCAAACACAACGAATTATTTTAAATATGTATACAAATACAAAAAGAATTTGTGAGCTTACTAAATTACTTCCACGCTCTACAGTTTATAAAGTGATTAAGGTAGGAGATATCATTGACCATTCTTTAAAGCGAAAAAGATCCGACCAAAAGCTAAAAAAAACGATAATGCTTCCAAAGAACTTATACGCTGAGTAGTATATCAATTTTACAAAGACACGAAAGTCCCGACATTGGATGAAATTCGAGAAAAATATTATCAGATTACCAGAATTACGAATACAAATCTCTCGACACTTTGCGTAATATCTTACTCAATTGCGGTTTTGAATACAACAAATTGGATAGAAGAATGGTTACAATGGAATCGCATCGCATAGTTGCTCACCGGCAAGAATACTTACGCAAAATTCAGGAATATCGCCAAGCAAAAAGGGAAATAGTATATTTAGATGAAACATGGTTTGATACACATGACGTAGTTGAGTATGGTTGGGTAGATGATAGCATAAATTGCAAACTAAACGCGGCAAACGAGTGATTATACTGCATGCAGGAAGTGATAAGAGCTTTTACCCAATACTTTATTATTGTCTTCCAAAAATATAAAGCACTCTTCGGCTGATTATCATGAAGACATGACCGCCAGTCTATTTGAAAAGTGGTTTACCGAACAATTGCTGCCGAATATTCCCCCAAATTCCGTTATTGTAATGGACCATTCTCGTCTTCGTAGCAAAGTTCCCAATAGCAGTAATAAAAAGGACGATATTCTCAAATTCATGGAGAGCAAAAATATGGAAATTCCTCAAAAGGCGACAAAAAGTGTTATTGAAAGCTATTAAAAAAAGAACTTTACAAAAGAATATGTCATTGACAAATTATGCAAAGCACATGATCGTACTATTTTACTGCGTATTTAGTCTGATTGAGATAATGTGCGCTGCCATCAAGAAAAACTTATCGCCAACTAACAGTGATTTCGTACTAGGAAATATAAAGACCCTAATTGA
Source organism: Pissodes strobi (assembly GCA_016904865.1). Lineage (NCBI taxonomy): Eukaryota > Metazoa > Arthropoda > Insecta > Coleoptera > Curculionidae > Pissodes > Pissodes strobi. Next base: position 32,624 of record MU189545.1, on the reverse strand, counting down.
TGAAGTAAACGCAAGTGGCATTTGGATGAACTGTGTTCGTCATGTTAGAGAAAAGCAGGGCGAAAATTGTATTTTACCGGCCATTGACCCCATAATAATAACGCCAAATTCAACTGTCGCGAATGCCGAATTATTCAAAGGAAATGCCGGCTGTCAATCGAGTTTTGATTTGTTGCTGTTTACACTGACTTCGTATAGACTTTATCAGTCAAGCTTTCGATTTCCGCTATATCCTCGACGAAATGTGCAAGGTCCAAAGGGGTTACAGTATATTTTGATGTCATCCACGAAAAAATAAATATTTGTTTTGATGTGCTGGCTCAGGTCACTCAGATAATAAACAAGAGTAGTCCGATCACCGAACTCTGTGGCACTCCACTATGCACTTCACATGGCTTTGAGTAGACCCCATTCACTCTGACTTGGAAGGATCACCTGGTAAGCAGCCTCTCCAAAAATCTGCAGAGGCATCTCCTTATTCCAAAATGTTACATCGAGCACCTTATCAAAGGCCCTCTTTTGATCCAAATACAGAACGTCCACAGGATGACCATTGTCAAGTTCCTTGGACCAGTTATTGATACATTCTAATAGCTTTGTTGTTTTTTAACGAATTTATTGCTTTCTGAATCTTGTCATCTGTATTGTGGAAATGTCATTTACTGCTCTGGTGGTGGCCGGTAGTGCTGGTATAGGAGTTGGTTTTTCCAATGTATAGACTTTTGAGAACCGTGCGGCAAAAACTTCCACTATCTCCTCGTTCTCAGTGATTTTGCGTTGATTCAGTGAGTCTCTAAGAACAAATTCGGTTATACTGCTATTTAGACTACGTTTTATGTAGGTGTAGAAGTGTTTATCTTCCCTCTCTAGTAAGTTATTTTCATATATGTTTTAAGTTTGTTGTTATGTTGCCTGCAAGAATCATAGTTTTATTCTGTCTTGTTTCCACGATATCTGTTCCAAAACTTCATTTTCTTGTCTATTTCCCTGAAGATTCCAGAGTTTTCCCATTGCTTTTTTGTATTACCTTTGCAGCGTCTAAGTGGAAAGTGCAGGATGATGGTGTCTGTGATTATTTCTTCAAATTCATGGTATGTATCCTGGTTATTCTCTATAAAGTAGTATAAAGTAGTTTGCTCTCCAGAATTTTTTGTTAAGTACATTCTTGGTATTTCCCGCTCGAGCATAAAACTGAGCAGTTGCTTGGATGGTGCTGTGGCCACTCCTTCCAATAGATATTAATGTTTGTTATTAGTTTTTTGTCACTGGCGACCATCAGGTCAAGGAATGAGGTCTGCAGTTCACATGAAACTGAAACATGAAGCACGTTTTTTATCTATACCAAAAACTTAGAAATGATGATGCTTTTTATACAAGGTGAGCTAGTCGCATTTATGCTTTTACCATTTCTAATTTTAACACGACACGTCATTAACAAATATTGTATTACTGGAAAACCCAATAATTTGCAGCAACCACATTTTCGTGCAATAAATAGGGGGATATCAGCATAATATACCAAAAAATGGCATCGATCCAATTAAAAATAACGAATTGGTGGTTTTCCAAGATTCATTTCGAAAAACCTAATTTAAACGTACGCGCTAGCCAACCCGTAAGTAGCTATTTTGAAGAAATCAATCTTAGATTGGTAAACCTCGTGATACTAAAAATTCGAGGTTAAATTGAAACATGCAGAAAATCGCAAAAAATATTTTGATTATTTCGGCAGTTTCACGATTCTGAATACCCTTGCTTTTGATGTATTATAAGAAATTTGAAGAAATACGTCTTCCAATATTTTGAATTTCATTTAAATTAAAATATGCACATTTATTTATTTAAATACGTGAAATCTCTTTGTAAACAGTTTGAAGCTGGAAAATGGGTTAGGATCCGAAAATTGCTGAAATTTTTTATTAATTATAGACAGTTTCTGGTGGATCTTATGACAGACTACGGGTTATTACTAATTAAATGCGTCTTTCTTTGACAACTCTTTTTAAATTATCTTGGGCATCGGTAAAATGCGCCATCTTGTTTTGAATTTCTGACTGGAATTTACTACTTTAACGACACTACTTATCTACATTTACGTTAGTTTGGGTTAAATGAGGAAAAATAAATAATGTAAGTATACGAAATTATATGCTCTTAAAAATATAGGAATATAAAAACACTCCCATAGAAAAATTCCAATCTTGTGAGACAAGGAGAAAAATACGATCAGTTGTAAATCTTATTAGGTGGTTCATCTTGAAAATTTTCCTCGATTTTTTTCGGTCGAGCGTTTCCCATTCCGCTTAAAAAAATATCATTACCAAGAAAAATAAATCGTGTTATTCGTTTACGATTGGAAACGTCTCTCTTCACATCGAACCATTCTGTTACTAAATATGGCGCGGATCTATAAAGTGTTTATTATCATTGTAAGCGCTTTCCATAACTCCGAATAACATAATATGTATATTATTAATAATATACAGTTCAGCTCAATATACAGGTTATCTCGATTACGGCAAATATTGCATATTGAATTATATTTTAATTTTCAAGTTGTAAGCGCTATTATCTTGTTTAATATTTTATATTGATTTTGCAAAAAGCTTTAGTGAATTCGGTGCTATATAGTGTAAAACCAAAAGTTTCCCTAAATTCCTGAACGGTCTGGGGAAGAATTTAACGTCAAAATGTATAGTCTCCTTTAAAGCGCAAAACCCTGAGAGCATTTTTTTGTAATTTTTCGTAACCTTAAGCGTCCCCCAAGGCAAGGCTCTCTTCACCATATCCAACGTCAATGCTACCATGTCAGAAGTTAAGTTTCACCACCATGACATTCGTAGAATCCTGAAAGAGCTAGATAGGCAAAAGGCATCAGGACAGGACGGAATACCTGTCATCGTATTGAACAGCTGCGCCAACGAATTAACACCTATTTTTTTCCAGAGTTTTTTCTTTGTCTTACCGAAAAGGGATTTACCCATTTTTGTGTAAAGTCGCTTGAGTGCATCCTTGTTACATGTCAATTTAGTATGAAAACATGTAACAGATAGAGGTTAGATAAAGTCAGTTATTTCACCTTTAATTCTACATATATTATACTAGTCCGTCAAGCTAAATATAATACTATTTATTCGTTCAGACACCTGCATAGTTGTCGTATGACTCTAGCCTTCTATCGAACTGTTTCAGGAAAGATTGAGAGTTCTGTAGTTGTATACGTAACTTGATTTTCTTGGGCTGTTTGATAGTACCGATCAGGCTTTATGAACATTTTCATTGGCTTAGCACATAATCAATCAATAAATGGTACTGTATTCTGGCCATCGCTATCGAGGAGACCTTTAAAGTTACAAGAATTTATAGCAGTGCATTCCAAAACATCCAATAATTCTCTTACCTTCCCGAATAATCACCTTCTCGGTGATAGTACATGATATATTAAAACAGTCTCATGAATGTCAGAAATATTGGTTTCGGAGTTGGTCAGTTATTTTCCTGGATTTCTTTCAATGTTTAATAAAAAAAGTTAAAAATTCAGTCCATGTTTATTTCTGATAATATGATAGCCTTCAGATGAGATAGCTAACTTGGACAATTGTTGGTTGCCCAACTCTGAGAGGTACCCTTGGAATATTGCCAAGTGTACATGCTTCTCTAGAGATCCTCATGCGATTTTGATCTATTTGCGGACCAAGCCAACAAGTCAAAGTCAAGTATGCTTTATTGCCACAGAAAAATTCAAATAAATTTTATGGACAAAGCGAATTAAAATAAATAAACTAACCATAGTAGAGCAAATAGAAAACAAAACAAAACTTAATATATACAATTATATATACGATAAAAAAGAAACAACATAATTTCTTGATGTGCTACCATCAGTTTGATGTTAAACAACTGCCTGAGCTTTCGCTTGATGTAAGCAGGAAAGATGATTTAGTGGTTGCATTGTGTCCCCTAAATTTGGCATCACCGCCCAGTTGTTTCGCAGCTGGTTCCAACAGGGACGCAGGATCCTGCTTAAGCGTGACTTGTTTTGCCGCGTATTTACGCTTTTAGCATATTTGATGGCTGCGGGCCGGAATGAGGTTGTTTCTGTTTGATTAATCATTGTGGATTTTATCGTCGCTTTTCTTTATTCAGCCAGCAATACATAAAATCATACAGCCTTAGGTATGTTTTGTTACATATTGAAGATGTTATTAAATTTGGTGGCAACCATCTTGTTGTATTTTACGTGTTGTCATAACACAATATAAAGCTGGCCTATTTGCCGAATTTTTTCTGACCCTTAAACATTGAACTTGGCGTTCGAGGTGAACGATTTTGACTTGACCTCGTTCTCTTTCTTGGTAAACCCTCCTAAGAGGAGATAGTGCGTAAGCCTGATGAAAAGTTTAAAAATTTCTAATTCGCCCTTACGGGGATAATCCTATTTCGGGCTAGAGAAGTTGGCATAGTTACCAGTTTGGTGGAGTTAATTAATTAACTGTGGATTTGTTCGAAGGAGATAGTAGGAACTAGGTATCCACCACCGACGACTTTTCCAGGAAAATAATCTACCCCTCCTATGTATCTGTTATATTCTGTAACAGCTTCAGAACATTTAAAAAATTTTCTTTCACCAGTCTTCTGGGTTCTAAACATTCAGCCTCTTTCAAAGGATTATGCATTCTACGCAAAATATATAGCGCATTTTTCCTCTATCTTTCCTCTAAGAAATGGAAATGTTTCCTGCTATAACCCCATAACTACATCTTCGTCGAGTTCTTTTAATTAGAAGATGACTTTCTGCATTGCTGAGCTTCAAAACGTTCAACACGGTCTGCCTTCCACTAGGACGGTTTCGTTCTTTTCCATGATCAAAATGAGAAAGTGGCCCAAGCTTAATTCTTCTAAAGAACGAACCAATCAATTCATAGACTAGGATTGACCTTAACTGAACCTGGTACCAGTATTAAGGGCTTTTTGATTAGTTGTTTTGTAAATATTATAATTGTTTACAATACAAGAAGATAGAAGGAAATACGCATCCACCAATGACGACTTTTACAGAAAAATGATCCATCCCTTCCTTGTATCTGTTATACTCTGCAACAGCTTCAAGACATTTACCAATTTTTCTTCCGTCAGTCTTCTGGGTTCCAAGTACTTCAGCCACTTTTAAAGGATTATGCTTTGTGCTCAAAATGCGCAACGTCATGTTTCCTCTACCTTTCCACTTGGAAATGGAAAATTTCCTGTTATAACCCCAATAACTCTATTCATTTGACCAGTAAACATTTTTTTTGTCTTGTTCAATAAGTTTCTCGGAAGCAACATTCTTGTTTGTCTAATGGTAGCATAGCTATTTTTTGTTTGCTAAAAGGATGGAAGAGAATAAGTTATCGTAGAACAAACAGTACCCCAATCCTTCGACGTAAGTTATCAATCTCGGTACCACTCTTTCTGCTAAGCTAATTCCTTTTTAATCTATTTTTTTTTCATAGAGAAACATTCCCAAACAATATCCAGGTCGCCCACCTACTTACTGGCGTCATGGTCATGTATTGTTTGGGTTAGTACTTCTCCCTTTATATTTTATCATTAACTCACCAAACGTCATATTGCTCTCGTCTTTTCTGAGGCATGATAGGTATCGCTTAGGTGTAAATCTTGTGACTTTCAAAAATCTTTTGGCTGTAGTAACACTCTTTATTCGAGTTACTTTAAAATCTGCATCACCACTACAGTAGGATTTGATGCTTAGGAGTGAATGGAAGGTCATATGAGCTTTCAACTTATGTAGACTTAGATCCAGAGTCCGGTTAGTTTTTGCTTTGTTGCTTATTCCAAAGGGTTGTCAGATGCTTTTGGCCTTTTGCTTGGAGAAAAGAGGCGTTTCTGGAGAAATTTGTCATCCGATTTATCGTCATCACTATTATCTTCTTAAACACCTGCCTGAGATCATCCAGGGCTGCCTATAAGAGTAGATATACTTCCAGTAGATGTTGAATTGGAAACGTCATCTTCAGCACCACAGTCGCCTTCATTAGCTCTTAAAGCTGCACGAGTGTCTGTTAAACAAGCTGGTGGACGTAGAAAAGTCAGCCTACCAAGAGTTATTCGAGTATCTAAAGTTGGTGGGATACTTCCACTTATCCTCATTTTCGCTGGCTCAAGTGCATTAGGAGCTTTGGATGGAGGAGCAGCAGGTACTGCGAAAGCTGTAAATGATGCCCGATTTGTAAAAGATAAACTTGAGGAATTTGAAAGAAATAACCAAGCTAAGGAAGTTATTACTTTAGGGAAGAAAGGTAATGGCTAAGATATAAGCCAAAAACCACAAGACAGATTATGGTATATTCCTACGAAAGATGCGAAAAACTCCCTGTAAAGCCACTTTGACGACCACTGACTAATATAGATATCGAGCTATATGCTAGAAAACTAAACTTGACCAATTTTCGAGGAGTATGTATGAGAGATACTTTACAGAAAACTCCAAAGAAGAACGAATATGGAGTAATTAATCTAGATTTAAGTGAAAGATCTGGAACACACTTGGTAGCCTATAAGAAGACTGAAAATAAAGTTATATGCATTGATAATTTTGGAGACTTAAATCCTCCAAAAGAGGTGGTCAGTTATTTTAAACAATGTAAATTTGTTTTAATCATGATCAACAGCAAACTTATAATACATATAATTGTGGACATCTTGTATTGTCGTTCCTTTACGATAAGTCATTATAAAAACAGATGTTTGCTTGATTTCCTTCTAGTCATGTCGCAGACGTTCACGTTGAAGGGTCGTTCTAGCTGCTTTAGTGTTTATATTAACCCACCAATCGAGTCGGATCATAATTACAATAATTATTCTAGCACTGATTGCACTTAGTACTTGAATTTCAATCCCAAACATTGAACCAGGTCGAAACAAGTTCTACTACTCCAATGGTGAAGAAACAAGACGATCCCAACAGGATCTTACGAAGATTCTGATATCGAATCTTGGCTACAAACATTTCTATCTGGGAATCAAAAGAAGAACACTCTCATTTCTTTGTAGCCCAACAATAACACACTAAAGTGTGAACTAAAGTCTGTTTACGACATAAGATAGTGTTGCAAAATTATTAGGAATTTCTAAAAAGGTGCTAAAGCCTAATATACGACACGAATCACATCTACCAGTGGAGATAGTTCAAGTAGTCACCATAAGGATAGAGTGTAGCATTATATCTGGATATAAGTGAAATACTTACACTTATTTTCGCTGGCTTAACTGCATTAGGAGCTTTGAGTGGAGGAGAAGCAGGTTTTGCGATAGCTGTAAATGATGCCCGATTTGCAAAAGATAAGCTTAAGGAATGTGAACGACATAATCAAGCTAGGGAAGCTATTACTTTAGGGAAGAAAGGGAATTGCATAGATATAAGCCAAAAAATACAAGACATATTATGGTTTGTTTCTACGAAAGATGCGAAAAAGCTCCCAGTAAAGCTACCTAGATGACCACTGACCAATATAGATATCGAGCTATATGCTAGAAAACTGAACTTCAGCAATTTTCAAAGATAATTTATGCGAGATACTCTACCGAAAACTCCAAAGGAGTACGAACATGGAGTAATTAATTTAAATTTAAATGAAAGATTTTGAACATACTGTGTAGCCTACAAGAAGACTGAAAATAAAATTATATAGTTTGATAGTTTTGGGGACTTAAAATTTTTCAAAAGAGGTGGTTAGTTATATTAAACAATGTATTTTTTTTAATCGCGATGAATATCAAACTGATTGCACTTAGTACTTAGAATTCAATCGCAAACATTGAACCAGGTCGAAACAAGTTCTACTACTCTATTGGTGAAGAGACAAAAGTATTGACGATCCCAACAGGATCTTACGATGTTTCTGATATCGAATCTTGGCTACAGACATTTTTATGTGAGAATCAAAAGCAGAACATCCTCATTTCTTTGAAGCCCAACAACAACACATTAAACTGTGAACTACAGTGTGTTTATGACATAAATTTTGAACCTGAAGATAGTGTTGCAAAATTATTAGGATTTTCTAAGAAGGTGCTGAAGGCTAATATACGACACGACTTAAATCTACCAGTAGATATAGTTCAAGTAGTCACCATAAGGATAGAGTGTAGCAATATATCTGGCTCCTATTATACCAACTGTCCTTGGCATGCATTATTTGAGTTTACACCATCTGTAGATCTAGGATACAGCATAATTATCAGACCTAGAAACCTGATTTATATTCCTGTAAACTGATACAGTATCGATAACATCACAATAAATCAAGACCTGTTAATTTTAGAGGTGAAGAAATTGTTGTGAGATTAGAATTTAAGAAATATAGGCCTGGTTTTTAACCGAAAAGGAAACTATTTAGACTGGAACGTTGGTGTCTTAACATCAGTCAGTAGCAGACACTCGCTTGGACAAGTTTGGTGTATCTACATCCAGTTGCTAGCAAGTATGGATCTCGTATCAGAAAGAAAACAACAAATACTTCACTCAGTCAACGTGGATGTATCTGTCTCTCGAGAAGAATCGCATACATATCGCCCTTTTACAAAATTCCTTAACACAGAGATAGAGATATTTTTATGGATATTAGTCAAGCTGAGATTTATATAGAAGCAAAGGTTTTTGAGGAAAGTACAAGTGGAAAGACGGGTTTATGTTCTCTCACAAATAATGCGGGGGCTTTCTTATTAGAATTCATAACCTATGAATTAAATGAAAAGGAAATTGAAAAAGTTCGAGATTCTGATATTACCAGTACTGTTTAAAGCCTTCTATGTCTTAACGAACATGAAAGTAGGGGAATGGGTATTGCAGGATGGTGCTGGCCTCGAGGAACAGTAAAATTATTTGTTCAGGCTTCTGGAGAAAATAACTTGCTCATAAGATTAAACTTTTCTTGAGTATATTTTCCGATTATACAAATGCTGTCATGGAAAAACAGAAAAGTATGTGATCATCGATTATTGATAGTAAATAATCGATATCCTGAGTAGTTGATATATCAAATATTTTTATCTTTTCCATCTAAAAAAATCAAAAAATGCATAAGTTTGAGAGGCATAAAGTTTTAGTACCTTTTGATCATGTTTGTCCTCTACAAGCAGTGTATTTTGTAAGTTCAACACGATCTTAAACTAGAAAAATGAAAAAAAAAAAAAATTGAAAAACCTGATACAACACCGCAAACTATTTTTTTTTATATAAAATTGTTTATCTAGGGAATAAAAAAAATACATGAAGAAATATCAAACCTACGTGTTTAGTGGTACACATAATTATGTACCACCTTGGCCCAATAGAAAAAAATGAGTGGACCGCTTGTATGATCAGTGAAAAGGCCATTTAGTCAGTTTTTAAATATGGGCTCAGAAGATGTTGCACTTTCTATTGATGGTCGTGTAATACGCTACATTGCAAATGTCCTGGGCAGAGCTAGGAGCAGTATACGCATTCCTTCGCTCCATTTGTTGGTCAAAATTTTTATTTAATGCACTATAATGCCAAGCCTCATGAAGTAAGAGTTGTCAAAGATTATCTGGATTAAATGGACTGTTTAGACTTTACTTTCTTAAAAACCCTGTAGTACAGAAGGCCAGTCCGGCACTGTTCTTTCTCCGCAAGAGAGCACCACCTCCCTGAAGAATTAATATTTTTCACCACGTTCGTTGCATTTATGTCTAGCGACTATCCCATAACTCGCAGCAGTCAACTGTTTTCATGTACTTCGTGATGTAACAAATCGTTTGTATGCCTCTGATGGTCTAGAGGTTTGCATGGTCAGCCTTCACTACGGCAACGCGAGTTCAAACCCCATGGGTTTCTTTTTATTTTTTTTAAGGTTATATTTCTAAAAATTTTTTTTCTTGATTTTGAATATGTCTTGGGTTAGCACCTGGTTAGTTTCCTTTTGTTGAGCACCCGTAGCGAGCGGAGCGAGCGGAGGGCCTGTGAAAAGTGAATTTAGGCATGGTGCTGAGAGTTATGGGATAGTCTCTAGAGGTAAGTGTTCGTTGCCGCCCGGCATTCATTCGTTTGAATCATTTTTAAGTTAACACACGTAAAATCTTAACACCTTGAGATTCGGTTAGAATCCAAGTGATTATTGATCATATTACTTTGTAATAGTGTATAAATTAATACTTATACTTTATTAACCTTCTCTAAATATACTCTGGTCTTCAAATCGAAAATTGGGCTTTTTATTGAAGAAACAAAACCAGAATACGTGGAGTGGAAAGGCCCACACACAATTACATTGGTACTTCGAGTCGGATGAACATAACATAAATTCAAGGTAGAATCATAGGTCCTTCGTACAAACCAGCAGCAGTCAATAAGGTAAATTTCATGTTTATTACATCAATTCAGAAGCCAACAAATCCAACAAGTAGCCAGGTGATAAGGGCGAGTAATTTTACATACACGAGAGACGCTGCCGTGTACGTTGATTTCGGATTACGGAGTTGATGCAGAAGTTGCAGGCCGTTACATAATCCACTACGCTACGGGGCGATCACATACATCCTCCTCATTCATTAGACGGGACAGCAAGCGCTGGAGCGCATAGTAATAACAAACTTTTAAATTTTATGCACGATTATTGTCGATTTAGGTATTTTATTTAGGGGTAGAATACAGATCAAGGTCAAGTGTCTAGCATAATATGAATTTCGCCGTGTAAAGGTGCGTCCAGACTTGTGACAAAACCCCGTGACGTGACAGCGTCTCGAACATTTTCACCACGAGGCGAACTTCGATGCGTATCATCGTCGCCTGTCATCCCCGCGTATCATCGTCGCGTATCATAGTCCCGTTCACAGCGTTCCGCTCATTTAAATAAAAAACAGTCGGTCATCATGGACGTTGCAGCAGTAGCGTACATAGTTATAGATCATTTATTGCGTAATTCTGATGATACGCGGTCCCGTCCAGACTTGTCGAACCAAGCATCGTAGCATCCCTTTGATGCGACGCTAAAAGACCGACAGGACATGGAACGGACTGATGACACGCGGTAAATGCAGCGATGTCACGCGTTGCGGTTACGGAGTACTGTCCCAATAGGTTAATCTGGGGTACTGTCCAACCTATACGCGACGAGGTTCACGGCGGTGTCACGATACGCGGTCTTGTCACAGGTCTGGAAGCACCTATATATTTATATAATTATAACAGCCATATAGCACCATTGTGGTTGGATATTTCACATTTGGTTACAATTTTAACCATTTTACATAAAAATACAATTTGCGGGTATGTTTATTTTACATCTGATTATTTAAATTTGTTTCAGCAATTTGCAGAAACGTGTAATAGGTATTATTCATGCATGTATGTTTCTACTGATTTTAATATACAATTGCAAGAGTTTGCTTTGTATAAATTTCATGCATTTACATTATTTGTTATGGCTACTAGCAATCACATTTTAGGTATATAAGTTACATATACTATACATATAATTTGCATTCAAGCTTACATATATTTTTCGCAATTTTATCAAAATGCCTGAACAAACACAAGACAAAAATCAATCATCCTCCACAGAGGGAATAGGTAATAAAATCAAGGGTCTTTCCTTAGCACGCAGTAAAATTTTCAGCGCACTCTCAAGGTTTACTAATTTTGTAAATACGTTTACTGATCCAAACCAAATAGGTCAATTACAGGTAAGGTTGGAACGGATACAATCATTGTGGTCTGTCAGTCCATGGTGACCTTGAAATATTTGACAGTGACAGCACTGATCATTCACAATTTAGGATTGACTTTGAGGATGAATTCTTTGAATCATCGGGTTTGGCTAAAACCATCATTGATAAACATTTCAGAGATATTCAAACTAACCAAATATCACAAATTCCACAAAGCATGCCACAAGGTTCTCAGAATATAACATTACAAAATCATTCGAACTTGCCTAAAATTAAGTTTCCAGAATTTTATGGCTCATATGAGCTCTGGTTGCAATTTTCAGATACCTATAAATCTCTCATACATAACAGCACATCACTGAGCGACATTGAAAAATTCTGATACCTTAAATCGTGTCTAAAAGGCGATGCTGCCAAACTACTTCTTTCCTTAGAAATAGTTGAATCAAATTACAATATTGCTTGGGATATTTTATGCAAAAAATATGAAAACAAACGAGTTATAATTCAAGCGCACATGAAATCATTTTTTGAAATTCAGCCTATTAGCAAGGAATCTCATGTCTTACTGACAATGCAAAGCTACATTTAAGAGCTCTTCAGTCATTGGGTCTACCTGTTGATCAGTGGGATTGTTTTGTCATATTCCACGTTACATCTAAACTTGATCCTATCACAAGACGTGAATGGGAAGATGTTTCTTTAAAACTCAATGTAGATACTCCCACTACTGCTGATCTATTTTCATTTTTGAATTTCTTGTGGTGATTTTTTAAAGCTTCATGTTCAAGACAGATTAAACAAGATTCGTAATCTTAGAGCTTCCACCAATTGCTTGCGACCAGGTCACTACGGCAAGGATTGCAGAAGTAACTCGGCATGTAAAAAATGTTCTTTGAAGCACAACACATTATTGCATTTTACAAAGTCATCCTTTCCAAGTAAACAAAATTCCAATGGTAATCAGGATGTTTTAGATTCCACAGCAGATCAAGAATCTTCAAATCAGTTGCAAAATCATGACTCTAAAGCCTTATCTGTCACTAACACATCTCTGTCAGCTGAAACTCAATGTATACTATTACCCACAGCTTGTGTCTTGATTCAGGACAGGCATGGCAATCATCACATGTGTCGAACTTTGCTTGGCAATGGATCGCAATTAAACTTTATCACAAAATGTTTGTTTGGGTTAGTTTGGGTTAAGCTTAAGCTTCCTAGCTCAGACATGCAACATTCAGTTGAGGGTTTCGGAAATAATGTTACCAACATACACAAAAGCATAACATCAATATAAAATCTACCATTAATTCATTTTCATTAGAAAATATTCAATGGATTTGACATTTCAAATCTTCAAATACCCAAAAATATCACACTTGCCGATGAATATTTCAACAAAAATGGTCCTATCGATTTACTGATAGGTGCTTCAATTTTTTGGAACTTATTGAGTGTTGGTTAAATCAAATTTCATAATAACGGCGCTGTTGTGCAAAAAACAAAATTAGGGTGGACTGTATCAGGTCAATTATTAGCTAACTGTCTCACAAATTCCTCAGCATGTAATTTATATATAAGCACAAATAATTTACAACATCAGCTTGAAGCTTTTTGGAAAATTGAGGAGTGTCAACCTAAACAATTCTTGTCTCAAGAAGAGCAAGAATGTGAAACCCATTTTATTGAAACCACACATAGAGGTAGCTCAGGAAAATTTGCTGTTAGTCTTCCTTTCAAAAACAATGTTTCAAATTTAGGGAATTCATATGATATTGCTTTAAAGAGATTTTATAATCTCGAGAAAAAACTCGCTAGTAATCCCATGCTCAAATCCCAATATACTGCCTTTCTGACGGAATACCAGGAACTCGATCATATGAGCATTATTCCTCATTCATCAACCCATACAAACATAGAATTTTATCTTCCACACCATGCTGTATTTGAAGAGTCGAGCACTACTACCAAGCTTCGGGTGGTGTTCGATGGGTCTGCTAAGACATCTAGTGGTTTATCCCTTAACGACACACTGAAAGTAGGTGCTAAAATACAAGATGATTTAATTGACATTGTCATACGTTTTCGAACCTTCAAATATGGCTTCACAGCGGACATTGAGAAAATGTACCGGTCTGTCTTGATCAAGGAAGATCAAAGATCTTTCCAGAAAATAATTTGGCGTTCTGACCCTTCCCATCAATTGGCTGAGTATCAACTAAATACAGGGACTTACGGCACGGCTAGTGCAGCTCAATTAGCTATCCCGTTGTTTGCAGCAGTTAGCTGTAGAAAATCAAAATCGATATCCCGAATCATGTGAAAAAATTTCCTCATTATTTTATGTGGATGATTGGCTCTATGGCTCAAATACCATCCAAGAAGGTTAAAACCTCATCAAGGAAGTTGATCAAATTCTTAGATCGGCAGGGTTTAATTTGAGAAAATGGGTTGCCAGTGATAATAACCTTCTCGAAAACTTTTCGAATTCTTTATCAGGTGCAAAGGTCTTGGCAGAAGGAGACACCACGAAAACCCTTGGAATTACATGGCATTCCAAAGATGATGTTTTCCAATACACAATTTCTCTTCCCAATATTAATCCTGTAACTAAAAGATCCATTTTAGCTGTCACTCCACAGATTTTTGATCCCATGGGTCTTGTTGGTCCTTGCATCATAAAGGCAAAACTCATCATTATACAATTATTATGGCAATTAAGTCAAAAATTACGCGACTCATTTGTTATCCAGATTGCGATTTGGTTGAATTGCATGGTTTTAGTGATGCGTCACAAAAGGCCTACGGAGCTTGCTTGTGATGGGTCTGGCAATGTAAGTATCCGCCTTATTTGTGCTAAATCCAGAGTCGCACCATTGAAAACTTTATCATTGCCACGTTTGGAACTATGTGGAGCTTTGCTTCTCGTCAAGTTATACCTAAAAGTATTGGGTGCTATAAAACATATTAACATAAAAGGTTCTTATTTTTGGACTGATTCTAGCATGGCTCGCCTTAGAACCCAACCAATTGAATACGTTCGTGGCTAACAGAACATCAGAAATCCAACGATCAACCTCTCTTGAACAATGGCATCATGTACCATCCCAACAAAATCCTGCTGATGTCATATCTAGAGGTACAGAGCCAGAAGAAATAAAGGATTGCAAACTTTGGTGGGTTGGGCCTGAATTTTTAAAATATGAAAAAACAGAATTCCATTCCAATTTACTGCATCTACCAGAAGTTAAGCAAAAGAGTCAAACAGTTTTGACTTCACTTAAACATGATCCCACTTTCATTAATAATTTTTTGTTCATATACAAGGCTTCAAAGAGTCACTGCATTTTGTTTAAGATTTATTAATAATTCAAGAAATAAAATAAAAACCTCGCGATCCTTTGGTCAGTTGTCTAGGCAAGAATTAATGAATGCTATTATTACCTTGTGTAGGGTAATTCAAAGATATTCTTTTGCTGATGAGATCAAATGTCTTAAGGCATCATTAGCCCTCAAAAGGTGAAGCAAAATAATACGTTTAAAACCATTTATTGACCCAGACGGTTTATTAAGAGTTGGAGGTCGACTCACATTTTCAGATTTGGATTTTAATGGTAAGCATCCTATATTGCTTCCTAGCAATTCGCATTTCATGACTTTAATCATTCGCTATGAGCATTTAAGACATCTGCACGCTGGTTCCCAGACAACATTATCGGCGATAAGATCAAACTTTTGGCCTATCAATGGGCGTCATACTGTTCAAAAGGTTCTCCGTGAATGTGTTAATTGTTTCCGTGCCAATTCAGTACCTTTATTCAATCAGATGGGTGAATTACCAAAAGAGCGAGTTACTCTCCAAAGACTCATTTGTACTACTGGTATTGACTCTGCTCGTCCTTTTCTTGTAAAGGATGGCAAGGCCAAAAACAGAACGATGGTTAAGTGTTATCTCTGCATTCGCCACAAAGGCTGCGCACCTGGAATTGGCAGTTGATTTGTCTTGCGAGTTATTCCTTAATTGTTTAAAGAGATTTGTCTCTCGGAGAGGCATTTGTGCTAATATTTACACCGATAATGGTAACAATTTTGTTGGTGCTGAACGTGAACTGAAGAATGCAATTAACAAAATAATGCGTAATTCAACTTTCAGAGAATTTTTAGAAATTAATCAAATCATATGGCATTTCTCACCACCATATGGTCCCAATTTTGGAGGTTTATGGGAGGCATGTGTCAAATCCGCCAAATTTCACTTAAAGAGGATAATAGGAAATGCTCATTTAACATACGAATCACTGTTAACTATTTTCATTCAAATAGAGGCAGTATTGAATCCAAGGCCGCTAATACCTCTATCAAGTGATCCCAATGATGTATCTGTTCTTACACCTGGACATTTCTTGATTGGTCAATCGTTAACGTCTTTACACCAAACTGACATAATAAATATTGCAGATAATAGACTCTCACTTTATGAGCGTATCCAACAGCAAGTGCAACATTTCTGGCGTCGATGGTCCCATAGTTACCTGAATACCTTGCAAGAAAGATCCAAATGGGACACTCGTTTTCCTAGTATTAAGGTAGGGACGCTAGTTTTAATTAAGGACGATAACACAGCTCCATTATTTTGGAAGCTAGGTCGTATTTTAGAGTGATTTTCTGGTAAGGATGGTATAGTGCGTGTAGTGAACATTTACACAAACAATGGTGTCTTAAATCGTGCTATTTCTAAGATTTGTGCTCTACCTATAGACAATAGATACATTTTTATATAAGACTAAAATTAGCTTAGCCACATATCCATGTTTGATATTAAGTGTCGTATTAAGGAAATACTTTGTTTTGGTTTGTAAGCCTTACAATTTAGAATTTAAGACTACTGACTATTATCAACATTCGAATATTGAATCTTATTCATGTACTCTATAATTCATTCCATGTTCTCATTCATTATTTTTACATCTGGTTTCCTGTACTGGGGATATTCCAAAATGAATTCCCGGTTTTGCCTTTACATTTTGAAAGTTAATCCTTTCAAAGGGGCCGGTATGTTTAAACTTTACTTTCTTAAAAACCCTGTAGTACAGAAGGCCAGTCCGGCACTGTTCTTTCTCCGCAAGAGAGCGCCACCTCCCTGAAGAATTAATATTTTTCACCCCGTTCGTTGCCGCCCGGCATTCATTCGTTTGAATCATTATTAAGTTAACACACGTAAAATCTTAACACCTTGAGATTCGGTTAGAAACCAAGTGATTATTGATATATTACTTTGTAATAGTGCATAAATTAATACTTATACTTTATTAACCTTCTCTAAATATACTCTGGTCTTGAAATCGAGAATTGGGGTTTTTATTGAAGAAAGAAAACCAGAATACGTGGAGTGGAAAAGCCCACACACAATACATGGACTTTTAACAAGTAGATGGCCTTCACGTAGTCTTCATCTAAATCCGATTGAGCGTATGTGGGGTATGCTAGGGTGGCTAATTCGCAACCATTCCGGATTTTCGAATCGTTCTTCCTGAAGAGTGGAAGAATCTTCCTCAAAGGGCATTTGCCAATTTTGTTTAATCCTTATCATATCGCATGCCAGCAACTTTTAAAGCATTAAGAGGCAATACACGATATTAGTGTTAGTTTGTTTATTTATTTGTTATCTGTAATGCCTTTGTAAATTATATAGTTTTCCTTAAAAATTTGTGTTAGTTTTAAATATAAAGATATTAATATAAATAAAAATAAAAAGAAATGACGAGGCTGACAAATAGCACACTTAGACTTATCATTTTGCAATAGATTCTTCCACAGAGTGCTCACACATTTTGATTTTACACTGTATAAGACGAAATTCATTAACGCTTTTTGCAAAATTACTATCAGATAATAATCACGATAAAAGCACTTACAACTTGAGAAAAAAAATTAAATCGTTGCAAGTGATTTTTCAAATTATTCATTTATAATCAACCTGTTTCTCAATAAATAAATTTTATTTTTATTAAATTTGTTTTCTCATTCATATTTAATATTTATTTTCACTTTTATATATGCATTTACTACACTTTGTAATGAGGCCTCCTCGAATGGATGGTTTTCATTACTATAAAATATTTACTTATTTTATTAAGTACCTAATCTAATTAATTTGTTAAATTTATTTTATTTACTCTGCCTATTGAATTTATTCTATCGATTTTATTTTTTAAATTTATTCCTTTTCCCTATCTATATCAGAATATTTTTATTAAATAAATTTTATTTATATTTTTAATATGCATTTTATATATTCTATTTGCGACCAAATGCATAAGGCAAATTTGACAAATTTCCATTTTTTTGAGACACTCTATATTTAGGTTGCAAAATATGACTAATTATTACAAGAAGTTTACATCGAATATCTAAATTTAATCCATTACACGCCGATAAGGATTTCCTTTTAATATTTGCTATTTACGACGTTTTTATCGCTCGTCTAAAATGTTTTATATACGTTACTAGGCAATACGATATCTTTTGCCACATAATCTACAAGAAGTGTAATTCGTGACTGGTTTTATATGTTTATTCGTGGAAAGAGTTATGTTAACTGTGTTTTTGAGAAATATATTATATATAAATATGAGCGTTATGAATTTGTTAAATTTGAACCGTTAGAAAATGAGGTGATTTGTAGAATAGGCACTGGGGGCTAAGTCTGGTGATAGTTCAGGTTTAAGATTTTCATTATTGTTCCATTGATTTTATCAAGCACTTCTTCGCAAGCAAAGAAGACGATAAAGAACACTATCGTAGAGTGTAACTGTCTAAAACATATTTATTTTCTTTTGATAAGACTAAGTCATGTTGACCATAACATATTTTAATAGAGTTACATTTTACGCGGTAGTAAGCCCTTCGGGCACGCTACTGCAGGATATATTTAATTGTCAACAAATTATCAATCAAATACAAATGACAGGTCAGTGGCGCACCCTAAGGGCTCACCGCCAACATAGAATTGAAGTTTTTTTCAATATTTTTGAAGTGAAACTTCTTTAGCGAGGGTAAAGTCAGAAAAAATGAAACGCTTATCAATGTGAAACGCTTATCAAATTTAAAACGGTTATCAAAATTAAATGCCCCTTTAATTAAGCATGCTCCAGTATAGCTAGAGACTTGAAATTTTCAGAAGAAAAAACTAAAATAATTAATTTCGGGAGAGCGAGAGCTGCGGGATCGAAATTTTTATGGCAGGAAGCCTCGGATCGAAAATCTGACCCTGATTCAAGGGGGTGAATTATACTCCCACCTTCCACGATGCCAATTTTTTTTCGAAAAACTAGGAAAAAATTGAAAAAAAAGTAAAACATTTTTTGGAAAGTTAATAAAAGTATTATAAAACGAAATAAGAAAAAAAATTAATTAAACACGCGGTTTTCGGCGAAAAAATGCGAAGAAGTTCAGCTACGAGTTGGAATGACAAAAATGGTACGAAAAATAATTTTCAATGAAAAGAAAAACAGAAATGTTTGAAAAAATGGGAAAAAAACTGAAAAAAACGTAAAAAAATGTTCGAAAAGTTAATTAAAGTATTATAAAACACAATAAGAAAAAAAATTAATTAAAAAAAAAAGTTGGAGAAACGCGGTTTTCGGCGAAAAAATGCGAAGAAGTTCAGCTACGAGTTGGGTAGATTAGATTACAGATTGGGAGAGATGGCCTTTGAGCCTACTTGTCACCGCGACCCGACGGATCTATTGTGACTCTCTCCATATTATAGAGCTTCATCCAGTTTTGTCTTTCTGATTAGACCCCACAACCTTGATAGTGGCTCCGTCGTGTAGCTATTAGCTTTTGGTTTAGGTACGCCAAGCAGTTGGGAGCGCACTCTCGATAAGCCTTCACAGTGGCATAGCACGTGAGATGCCGTCTCCTCCTCCTCCTGGCAGAACCTGCATTCGCTATTTTCTGCCACACCCATGACGCTTAAGTGCTTCTTCAGCCGGCAGTGGCCCGTCAGCAGACCCACCATTATCCTGACAGCCTTCCTGCCGTAGCTTAGCAGGTCTGTTGATAGTTTGGCCGATGGACCTATTATAAATTCCTTGGCCTGTCTTTGTCCCAAAGTGTTGTTCCACCATTTTCGGGATTCTTCTGCTATCCATTTCTTTATGGCTGTTTTAGCGATTGGTTTGGCTATCCCGCAGAACGGTTCTGGTCCTATCATGTGCCTAGACGAGCCTTCTCTGGCTATTTCGTCGGCAATTTCATTACCTTGATAGCCTTCATGCCCAGGTACCCATGATAGTGTCACTCTATGTTGACTTCCTATGTCATTCAGAGCATCGTGGCAATCCAGTACCAATTTCGATGTTATTTTGTTGGATTCCACGGCTTTTATTGCCGCTTGGCTGTCGGAGAAGATCGCAATTGTTGTTTTGTTGCAACTGTATCTTCTTTTTATTTCCTTTGCACACTGTTCTATTGCTGTTATTTCCGCTTGGAACACTGTCGCTAGTTTGCCCATGGAAATCGAAATTCTTGTTTTCGTCCTTGGTTCATATATTCCGGCTCCTACTCCTTCCCGTGTTTTTGAGCCGTCGGTGTACCAGATCACATTTGCCCTAATTGGGGGGCCATTTTTCCAATCATTCCTGTTTGGAATATGTGTCGAGTACTTTTTGACAAAGCTGTACTTGGCTATGGTGCTATCCGTGGGTAATCCCAGGATGTCATCTGAGTTGGGTATGGCAAAAAAGGGACGAAAAAAATTTTTTAATGAAAAGAAAAACAAAAATGTTTGAAAAAATGGGGAAAAAACTGAACAAAAAGTAAAAAAAAATCAAAAAGTTAATAAATGTATTATAAAACGAAATAAGAAAAAAAATTATAAAAAAAACTAAAATATGTTAGGAAAGTTAAAAAAAGTATTATAAAACGAAATAAAAAAATAAAAAAAAGGTTAGAGAAACACGGGTTTCGGCAAAAAAACAGTTCGAAAAAAAAAGGAAAAAAATATTTAAAAAATTTGTCGAAACCGGGGGCAAAAGATGAGAAAAAAAAAGCTTCAAAAAAATAAAAACTCAATTCCTAATGTCTCTTTCAGAAATTTCACTTCAGTTGTGTGCTTATAAAGATGAGGCACATAGTTTGTTCTTCTATTAAATAATGGGTCTTGTTGAATATTGAAAGCGGAAAATAAACCTCACGTTGGTGGATAGCCCTCCGGACACTCCACTGGCCAATGGGTTTCATTATCAGAGACAACACAAGCGTAAGAAAATATTATCAATCAGTTCCAAAAGAAATGATGCACCAAATGTAAAATATAGTTCAGTGTCGTGCCCGAAAGGCTCGACTTAACGTAGAGTTATGATTAAAATATTTTATTAGAGTTAATGATGGCAAGCCCTTGAGCACACCACTGAAAAATGTATTTTATCGCCAGCGGCAATAAGAGCGTGACATGAAAATATCAATCAAATGAACAAATATAGACATGCTGAAGATTAATACAGAAAAATAAACTTTGCGAATAACGAGACTTTCGAGCACACCACTGAATGACATGCCAGAGGCAGTAAAAAACTGACAAAAAATTATGAATCAAATGTAAAAATATAGTTCAGAGGCGTGCCCGAAGGGCTCACAGCCAACGTGGAATTTAAGATTCTAATATTTTCTCTCGTATTATAAATAATAGGTCTTGAAAGATACAATTTACGTTAATGTCGAGCCCTTCGGGAACGCCACTGAACAATGTAATTCATAGCCAGAGGAAATAAGAAACTACAAAAAATTATTAATCAAAAGCAAAAATATGGCTCAGTGGCGTGCCTGAAGGGCTCATCACTAACGTATAATTTAAGTTTCTGATCTTTTCTCTCATATTAACTAATAGGTCTTGTTGGATATTTAAATATAAAGATAAAATTTACGTTAATAGCAAGCCTTTCGGGCACGCCACTGAAAGGCATACTTCATTGCTAGAGGCAATAAGAAATTGATAAAAAATTGTTAACCAATTGCAAAAAAATATGGTCCAGTGGCTTGCCTGAAGGGCTCACCGTCAAACAAAGGAGTCCTTGTAAAGCGACAGAATACAAGGTATGTGTGGATGTAGAAAGAGAGAGGAATGAAAGGTTGGAAGGAAGAATTAAAAAGCTGGAACGAAAATCGAATGACCCCGAGAAAATCTGGATGGCGTTAGAACAGATGAGGAAGGATATCAAAAATATTGAATTGAAGAATAAAGGGAAGGACAAAACTCAGGGATTACAAGCACCCAATGGTTCGAAGAACAGAAGGGATGTCATTATAACAGAAACGGAACAAACAGATTACAGGGAAACGGAAACTGACATGACTGAGGCTAAGGAAACGCAAAAGAAGCCACTGACGGGGAGGAATTCACCCCGGTTCAGGGGAGAAGTAGGAGAAGGAACGTAGACCAAAGCGGACATATGCCCAAGCTGCCTCGGCACAGAGAGGAGGATATACAAGCCAAAGTCAGTAAAGCAAGGGGAAGCACCCAAACAATGCGTCACTCCCATAAAAGGTCCGCCAAAGTACGAGGTGTTAGTTAAACAAGTGAAGGGCGGGAACACCATGACAAAGACTAAGGAACAGATTGACATAAGGCAGGTCGGCGACCTACAAAACGTCGTCAAGCTCAATAGAGGTGATGTTTTGCTTAGATGCTGCAATAAGGAACAGGTAGAAATGATAACTGGAAACCTGAAAAGAGCTGGCGCGTGCAAATTCAGAATCAAGGGAGCACGAGAAAGCCCCTGTTCATGATAACGGGACTGGAAAAGGGTTTCAGTGAGGAAGACATGAAAACTACAATCGGAGTTAATAACCAAAGCGTAAGTCACCTACTCGCTATATCCAGGAGGAATTGTCGTAACAAAGACAAGGAGAACGTGGTTATTGAAGCAGACGTGGATATATTTAAGAACATCATGAAGCAAGGTAAGGTGGTGGTGGATCTAACCATTCACTGGGCAGAAGAGTACAACGAGGTGCTTACCCGCTACAAATGTTGTGACTTTGGACACACTAGCTCGGAGAGCCTTTGCTACAAGTGTGCTGGGAACCACGATGGAAAAGATTGCGATCAACGAGCAGTGCATATACTGCAAGACGGCAGGTCAAGAGATTAGGCAACACTTTGCAAGGGACAACAACTGCCCGGTGCAAAAAAAGAGGAGGGAGAGACAAAGACTCGCAACAAGCTATGAGTAAATTGTTAAGACTCATACAGATTAATATAGGAAGAGGCCAAGAGGCCACTGACTTACTATAGGAAAAAGCTAGGATAGAAGGGACGGATATTGTGATCATCTGCGAGCCACACAAAAAAAGGGGAAATGAAAGGATATGTGAGTATCAGGGCGGCCAGAGGAGTGTACAACGAAGAAGACAATGTGGTTAGTTGTAGGATCAAGTTACAGAACGGTAGACTGGTTCATTTTGTGGCGGTCTACGATGAACCGGGAGGTAACGCGAACGACAGGTTCGAGAGAGTTCAAGGAAGAATCAGCAAATCTTAACATGTGTTGCTGTCAAGCGACTTTATGCGAAAAACAAAATATGGGGCAGCCAAACAACGGACGTGAGGGAGCAAAACTTACAAGAGTGGATGTCGAGGGTCGAGGGAGGGAAGGATTCTTCCTAGTAAACGAGGCGGAATCGGGCCCTACCTACAGTTCGACAAGGGGGTGTAGCTGGGTGGATCTTACTATTACCAAAGGAATCACCATAAAAAACTCGAAAGTAAGCAACGAGAAAACACTAAGCGACCATCAGTACCATACGTTCAACAACAAAAATGAAAGGGAAAAGAATCATAGAAATCTATAGCTCAACCAACCTGCCGATTCTTAAACGAAAACTAGGGGAGATACCAGAAGAGAGTAGCCTAAGTAATAAGAAGGAACTAGATTGGCGATTAAACGGTTAGAAGCTGACATTGCAAAAAAGGTAGTTCAGAAAACGGTACTAAGAGATGATAAAACAACGACATGGTGGGACGAAGATGTACAAAAGGCCAAGACACGCATTAACAGACTAAGACCGGAGTGGCAAATAGCCAGACGCTTCGGAAGTATTGACCAGCTGGAGAATGCGAGAAGCGATTTTCATTACAGCAAGAAATGAATATAAAAAGCTAATTAAGAAGAAAAAGAACGAGTTACATTACTAAGGAACTGGACGATATGATAGCTACCGAACCCTGGGACAGTGCCTGGAGAATACTGGCAAGGAACAAAGGCATAAATCATGCCAGGGTCTTGGAGATAGAAGGAAGGCTCGTAGATGAAGAGGAATACAACAGTTACCTCATAGATAAGTACCATCCTAAGGCAGACGACCAAGAAAGAAGGCAATTAGAGGAAACTGATACACGATACACTTATAAATGAGATGACAAAGACGGCGACACCTTTCAGGCATATCGAGATTAACGACATCATACGCAGACTCGAAGACAAGAAGACAATGGAGCCCGAGGGAATCTCAAATACACTGCTGCAACTGATATGGGAGGCCAAAGCGGAGTACTTGCTGGCAATCTACAATACATGCTTGCGGATTGGATACTTCCCTAGGCAATGGAAACGGGCCAAATTGGTGTGGATGTCGAAGTCTGGTGGAGGGACGAGACCCATAAGCTTGTTGCCAGCTCTGGGCAAAGTAATGGACAAAGCAATGAATGAGCTTTTTCGAAAGGAACGAG
Source organism: Pissodes strobi (assembly GCA_016904865.1). Taxonomy (NCBI): domain Eukaryota; kingdom Metazoa; phylum Arthropoda; class Insecta; order Coleoptera; family Curculionidae; genus Pissodes; species Pissodes strobi. Next base: position 8,200 of record MU189545.1, on the reverse strand, counting down.
GGACAACTGACGCAATTGAGGATCTTGTTGCTGCTGCTCAGAAGGCGAAACTGGGGAAGTTGCACCAAGCCATAATTCTGCTTGATTTAAGCAATGCTTTCTACTCGGCGTGGGCTGTGGCGGTTCTGAGGGAACCGCAAGGGATGAGGGGGCAGACTGAACTACTTGGTCTGGCATGGAGCTTCCTGAAAGAAAGATCAGTCATAAGCGGTAAACTGCATCTGACCATTCAATGCGGGTGCCCTCAGGGATCTAGCCTGGGACCTTCCCTTTGGATCCTGATTATGGAGAGTTGGTTTAGGGCAATGGTGGAGGTGTTCACGTCAGGCCACCAGTCTTCCGTTGAGTCGGAAAACCCAAGCAGCACCGAGAGCTAATAAAATATCTAGGTATAACATTAGATCGATAGTTACTGTACCTCGAGCAAGTCAACGCAGTTCGGTGCAAAATGGGGCATCCTTATCAACAAATTTAATGGGGTGCTAAAAGCTTGCACAACAGAAACATGGTGAAGATTATCTGGGCACGAGTGATCAAGCCGACCGTGCGATAGCTGAGATATGGGGGTCCCGCGCAAGTGATACCCGGGCGATAATGCAGCTGGAAACACTACACAGGGTGGCGCTAATGGGACAATGGGTTCTTTTACAGAATCACATCCACGCCAGCAATGCAAGTGATCTGCGGGGACGTGCCTTTGTGGGTGGAAGCCTTAGCTAGACACCAGGCAAGGCGAGAGAGTAGGCGAAAGGTATGAGAGGAAGAGCAAGGGAAGACAAAGGGTGAGAAGGCAGCTGGAAACACTACGCAGGGCGGCTCTAATGGCAATGGGGTTCTTTTACAGAACTACATCCATGCCAACAATGTAAGTGATCTGCGGGGAGGTGTCTTTGTGGGTGTAAGCGTTAGCTAGACACCAGGCAAGGCGAGAGAGTTGGCGAAAGGTATTGAGAGGAAGAGCAAGGGAGAACTTAGGGTTTGTCCAGGAAACAGAAGAACACTGGCGCACATAACAGATGCCCAACTACCTCTTAAAGAAGGTCAGAGGGGTGCCAACTTGTGGGAAGTTTGGGTTGATGTCGCGGTTAGTAGGGATTCGAAGGGTATTGGGGTGGTGCTCCACAGGAGTAGCACACCCGTAAAGAAGAGCCTGAGTGCTAGGTGTTTCAGGACGTGTCTCGAGGCAATAAAACAGGATTGTATTATATACAGACTCACAGGTTGCCATAGCATGCTTAAATAATTATAGGACTGAGTACAAGACGGTGTGTGAAACTCAAGGCATCATCGAGAAGAAGTAAGACAGAGCTGAACTGAAACATATGTTGGAACGGGCAGGTGCAGGTAACGCGTATGGGCGTCAGGCACATAGGCTTGCAAATGAAGGGCTGAGACGGGCTTCAGATCCACCCATAGTGAAAGATGAAGAGTGGAAAAGCGAGAGCAGGGCTCGGAGAGAGCGACAAGATCTGGCTCGGAACGCCTGGCAGCAGAAATGGGAAAAGGAAACGAATGGCAGGGACACCTTTCGGATATTCAATCAAGTGGGCACCGCGCTGCCTGAACACTCAAAAAAGGGTTATCAACTGGCAACCGGGTACAGTAATTTCAAATCCTACCGGGCAATATTCAAGCTGGGGGGGGGGGGGGGGGGGGGGGGGGCGATGGATGCCAACTGCGGCTGCGAGGTGGCGGTGGTAGAGCCGGAAGATGTAAGGCACCTTATGCTTAGTGCATGAGAGGAGATAGACAGTGAGCAAGGGAGGAACAGGGAAGCGTGAGAGGGACTTTATTTAAGACGTATGATTAGGATTAGGATTACGATTTATACAAGGTGATTCACGGTCGATGGTAGGTTAGACGTTTCTGGAAATCCACTCAACGGATCATTCTGAAGATTTGGTCGTTTACATAAACGAATATGCTCTACCTTGCTAAAATATTTTCGACAGTGCAGTGTTGCCGCTTCTACTAAAAAGTAGTAGCAATGTCAAATTTTAAATGGAACACCCTATATATTATTGCATATTTGGATTTTGCGGAGAATTCTAGACATATTTCATAAATAATGTCCTATACCTATCTGTTACTGTTTTTGAAATATTGATAGTTGAAATTCGACCATTTACCAAGTTTGACAGCCTGCAAAATATAAACGGCTAAAGATCGAGCAAAATGGTTTGCACTTTCCTATCTTGTTTTTTCTTACCCTAAAGTAGTAAAACAAGATTAAAAAAAGTCTGTTATGAATTAAATCAGGCGGCTCAAAGCAAAAGTATGGATAAAAAAACAGTTTGGCATGTCTAATTATTTCAAGTTCAAAATTGAATTTTTCAAAAACTATTGTACCAATTCTAAAGAGCTTTTCACCAGTAAAAACAGAATTTTAAAATGAGATGCAACTTGACCCTTCTTGCCAGTTAAAATTTTAGGGATGCAGTTCATCCGCGTCAGGTAGTTAAATATGCAGGAGTGAAAATAGAGGCAGAATGTGAGACCCTTGGACACAAAATTGACGTGTCCGAGACCAAAGGTTGTAATGTCTTCCTGTTGTTCCCCTGTCTGTCTTTTTCCCCGCGCCATGCTGCCCGTTTGCTCTGCCTCAATTTCTTGCGCTCCTTAGTTGTAGCATTAGATGAATATTATTGATGTTGTTACCTTATTGTTAGTTTTTTTGATTTAAGGTTTAAGGTAAGGTTTCCCTCGCCCATGCATATAATTCAGATTGAGTTTTTTTATGATAATTCTTAGGTCGTGACTATCTAGACCTAGTTAGTTTGAGTTAGGGCGTCAATTGATCAGCTCAATCCTCTGATCTAGCACCTCTAGATTCTTCAGACACATTCTAAAACTTTGTATTTTTAAATTCATGTTTTCAACTATCGATTCAAACGCCTCCAAGCGGACTTAATCTAAATTTACGCGGTGTACGAAAAATAGCATTTTACTTAAAACCTCCTCGAACCTACAGCGCCATTTCATTACGGATTTAAAAGATAAAACCGCCGAGTGAATCTTAAAATTCCAATTAGCGTTCGAAAGCTCGCCATTAGTAATAAACGGCCCAAGTATAAGGCCCAGTATCCATCAGAGAGCGTCTATTTTAGATGCGGTCAATCGTTTTTATGCGCCCGGCATAATTATTTCGATAATTTCGATCACTCGAGGTATATGGGCGAATCCACTCGAAACGGTTAAAAAAAGATCGCTAAGCACCGAATGCACTTGTAAAGCACTAGACTACCCACGCGTTTCGGCATGTAAAATAGCTTTATATAATATATGCAGGATGAAAGGGTATGCAAGATGTTTATTTATTTTTACGCTTAAAATCAGTAAATGATATTATATAACCTTGGCGTTAATTGAAACGTTAAGTTTTAAGATTTAGTTAATTATCGAAAGAGTAAATTACAACGCTGTATTTCCAAAAATAAGCCAGCGTCAAAAAGAAAATTAAATTGCTAACCAAAAGTATCCAAAATCCGCACGGTCCAGCTTGGACACGGAAAATCTTCCATAAAATTTGAAAAAAAAATTACGGGGTTCTCGAACTATTACTGCATAATTCTTCGCAAATTAAGTCGTTTAGGACTAAATGCTAAAAATATACGAATGGTTCAAGGCAACTCTACCGTACAAAAAAAAATCAACATTTTTCTTAAATTTGAAATTTTCAAAATATTATTATTGCATTGTAGAGATGTCGGCCTGTCTTTTAATCCAACAAATTGCTGTTATTAGCAACATTTAAAAAAATTAAAATATTGACACCGTACTTTTTTCTCACCCCTGTATATAATTTTTAAAACATCGAAAAAAAAATATAATAAAATTCTATTCTAGCAATTGGTAAAAACTATATTTTAAATAACACAGAACAACTTTCTTTAGTTGATCTACTAATTTTTAAAAAGCCAAGAAAAAAATCATGATTATTTAAAAAAATCAATCAAAAATGTCATACAAATTCCAAGGTTTACAAATTACACGAAAGCACTGCCGCCTTAACCCATTTTTGCTCAAAAGTGAATAAAAATTAAAAACAGTTTGTCTTGCATAAGAACGTTGACTTTATTGACAAAATAATCAATTTTTTACAAAAAGAGAAATTTTATTCAAAAATATTAGAAAAAACATGCTGTACTTGAACAGGTATAATGGCATTTTTATTGAGGTACCTTAATATTGCAGGATTTATTTTGTATTAAATATGATCAATAAAAAAATACTTTCATGCATTCATCCTTTCACACATAAAACTAAATACTTAAATCAGATTAACTATTAGTAAACATCTAACAAAAAATTCTTGATTAAATATATTTAATTAACACGAATTCCGTTCTTTACTGAATTTAATCAAACTTTCTTTTATTTCAACTATCTGCTTCTCCGTTCACACTCAATACCTTATTACTTTACTTCTTTAGCAATTCTCTTAAATTAACTTCACCAGGGATATAAAACTTCGAAATTTGATTCTAGTCTTGAGTACAGGAATGGATTTGAGATTTGTCTTACTACAATTTTCAAACCGCCTTTTAAACTTCTCTTATCGTCACTCACGAGAGAGATGCTACAGCTTCTACTTCTTGAGAAAATGCGCTTAAAATACCCAAAGAGTCCCTAATACAAGTTGTAAAGGGGGACACAGAGTACACGAGACATTTTCTAACTATCTGTGCCAACAACTGAGAAAAGGCCTAATATCTTGGTGTCAAACAGAGTTGCGCCAGAGGTAGATGTTACCTAGTTGAATACTCGTACTGCATTTCTTTAACTTAAATCTTCTACTCTACTTACAATTTCCCATCGACCCCCAGTACGAGGCTTTCAATGCACAAATTGCTCTTTATCTGGGGGTAAAATAAATCTATTCCGTTTTTAATTATGACTCAATCATACTGTTATCACAAAACTATACGGTGAAAAACAAGTTAATACACTTGTTGAGGTGTTTCTCCAAGAGGTTTATTTGGTGTGATATAACTCAAAACAATTTTTTTCAACGCATACGTATTTCGACATTTTTTGCACGTCCATCTTATACGAGAATGGTATACAACACAACGTACGGGATTTACAATCCTTTATAGAAAATGTAGAATATTGTCTAAATGAACACTGTCAGGTAGTGATGATTGCCTTCTGGGCAATTGTTTATTGGCTCTAAGCAAATAATGTCTCACGTTGTATCTTGTATATTCCGACTACTTAAAAGGTAAAGTTCTCAAAAATTTGTCATCGTCAGGTCCAACATTTAGGTAAAAAGCCCTTTTTCCCACCAGCACTTTTTCCTACGAATTCCAATACGAGAGGTATTTACAGATTGATCATTCAGATCCGCTCCACCTATTCTCTTGTTGTAACTTTTGTAAGGTTGCGGTTGTGGCACTTCAGTGTTCTGTTTGTCTTTTTTTTTTGACCATCTTTTTACTTTCTGTAATGGTTGAATATTGTCGTAATTTGTGATCATGTTTACTACATTATTGTACTATCAGTAATTCGTTTATAGTATCAAAGGTGCCCCTTGATTCTTTGGTCAATACCTACAAAGATTTGAAAGGACATTTCATAATCCAGTTCTCCGATATTGTCGCAGTGGCTCTAAAACTCTTTTTAGCCAGAATTGACATGAGAAAAGCACTTGTCGAAGAAAAACGACATTCTCTGAATGATTTTGTACATTATAACTACATTTCCTCCCAAAATATCCGTTGAGTTTTCCATGTTAATTTTCCCACAGTATGTTTCAAAGTGATAACAGAAACCATCAGAGCCAGACAAGGTCCAATTTTTGTAGCCAGATTATGGCAACATTTCCTAAATCCATTTAGCAAACTTACCAATAGATGCGAACGGCAGCCAGTAATACAGTGGAGAGCTAGGTTCGTGGATTCCTCGATAAACTTTAATTATTATTAGGCGCTACCTAGTTAATTGAGACTCAACTAGGAAAAATTACAATGTTATTAAATCCTGAAAAGTAATTTTTGAAGGAGCTTTTCGATAAGGCATAATATTTCCCCAAAATAAATACTTTATTGTTTCTCTCATATGAATGAGATCCCTTGATATAAAAAAACAATTATACAGTACAATTTACAGCACATGTATACACAATAAAGCAATAAGAAAAAAGTCCATACATAATATTGACTATTCTCAACAATTATTGTTTCAGATATAAACTACAAACTGTTAGGCAAATATCCTGTATACCAATAGGTTATTAAAATGACGAGTTGATAAATAGCGCACAGGGTTTGAAATTCATGAATTCTATCCTGCCGCAAAGATATACAATAAGATATGTGTAACTAATCACTCAATCTGTAGAAACTCTAAATTTACCAAAATAGCCTTGCAAATAGGTAAATGATATTACTTACAACTTACGAACTAGGCATTTCTAATTTTAAATTAATCTCCAAATTAATACCAGTATTAGTATATATATAGTCCATGTATCTTCAAAGCACTGCAAATCATAACTTGATATTTCCATACATTGGTACACCACATCCAGCCGATGATAAGCAACAAGGTCATAACACGCGAGTGGTGGTTCTAACCCAAAACACGCAAAAATACATATTGCAATTAAAGCAAAGCGATATTTGTGTGTTAGAGCGGTACCTGTGAAGTTGGCCTAACATTGAAAAGATTACTCATAACCTAACTAGTTTGTTATTTTACCTATAGAACTATCTATAGGGTTCTATTGCCCTTTTTCTTCCTGGTAGAGGCCAGTGGAAGAAAACATAGTGTCCATTCGAGAGACATTTCTTCAAAACCAATAACAACCAATTATAAGGATCGGCCATATGAAAGCAACAGCAACAGGGATTTTTCTATAAAGATGGGAAAATACAAATAATTCCACTGAAGACAGCATGAAGAATTTGTGACTTACCACGTGGAGGTAGGATTCTCGTAACTCAACAGGAACTTTTATTGAAGGCTTCATGGCACTGGCACTGGTTAGGGTCGGTAAATACATTAACCTAACAAAAATATCGTAAAATATTTTAACCAGTCCATGAGGCACCTCGAAAAGGTTTCACAAAAGATGCCAGTCTTTCGGCACACGGTCTTCGGGGTCAAATTCCCAATCTCTCACGGAACGAAGTTCCTCCAAAACATTGTTACCAACTTATCTTAGTTGAAATAACGAACCCAAGCACATGATCGAGCACCTAACGTTAATCGAACTTCTGATCTAAACCATATTCGCCAAGCAGCAAGTAAATAAGCCTTAAAACTCTGCAGAGAACCGTTACCTGGGAACGTCGATTCGATTGAACCTGTCTAACTGCCAAAATCTCAGGTGCCTGACACTTGATAAATGAAAATACAAATCTCCTAGAAAGACGAAGAAAAGAAAAAGAAATAATATACCGAAACACAATTAGATAAATGAATTACAATATACACTAGATGACTCTTATGATTTCTAACTTGTTTTGAGGTAGGTATTGCAACGAATTGGCTTGAAATAATAAATAAATTGAATGTTACATTTGCGTAGAATAAATTGTTAAGTTTTTAGTAACTTTTAGATCAAAGAATAGCTTGTGAACATTTTCCTGAGTGATTAAAAGAGAGCTCAAATAGTAAAATCTTTGAAGATAAAAGCTAGCAAATTGAACTGCAAAACCAGAACCTTTGAGAGATGTTTCCGAAACCTAGCCGAACATCTACCACTCTGAAAGAGACAAAAATCAGATCTGATTATTGGTTAATTTTTGAGACGCGGTTATTCGAAGGTCTGTTGTTTTGATATACTCGAATTTGAACGCATATAAAAGATAT
>MU189544.1:26763-50859 GCA_016904865.1 Pissodes strobi | reverse complement strand
CTTAAATTCTGTTAGGCGTTGCATTTCGCCATTTATTACTTTTCAAGGTCCTCTTGATTTTTTTTCTTCTCATCCATGCTCTTGCTTATCTTATTACCACTTTTCAAACTTTTTCTATTTCTGTATAAGGCAACTAAGTTTTATATTGCTAGATATTTTAAGACCAATGTATTTTTGTATTCTTGATTATTGCAATTAATTTTCGTTTTCAAAACTTTAAGAATTCCTCAAATTTGGTAAGCTAATTCAAAGGCATTTTCATTTTAGGCATTTAAGATGTGATATAATCACAACATTGAATCAATGCAGCATAAGGGCACCTAAAAATTTTTGAGAATGAAGCAAGCACAACGGATACTACGTCATTGGATAATAAGAGATGACTTGAGAGAGGCGATTGTTGAGGTGTAATTTTAATATCGAAAATACGTTTAAGGCTTTTAATCCTGACGTGTGTTCAGTACTTGGGTGCCCTTGTGGAATAATAGAATAATGGCTAAGCGATCATCTGGTTCAAACGCATGTACCATCAAAATGATAATGAAAAGTTGCAGAGCTGAAAGAAAGACCATTATAAGATAAGGTGCTTAAGAAATATCGAAAATTCAGCATCGAAATGAGCTATAGTTATGTAAGCGAAGATTTTCCTAGTAAAAATCAAAACAAAGTTACCCTAGGAAGAGACTAGCTTAAAATGTACTAAAACCGCATGTTTTATGAGATTAAACAGGTACTCATCATAATTCGAAATTTATTTTAGTAAAAAATCTTAGGGAAAGTAATGCTGATAGAAGTTTGGTTAAACACCAACAACTTGCGAGTAGAGCACGCTGACAAAATTACCAAATACCGAAATTATGGAAGTGCCAAATGGTGAGCCCATAATAAGTATGAATCACTATACCAAAATCGATAATCGAAAGAGCCGAGATGATTCAGTGGAAGAGATTCAATTGTAATGGTAATGCTCCGACTGCTCGTCGGCATGGGTGTGGGTCAACTATTTTGTTTTGACCAGGGCGCCACTAGTTTGAAATATCTAAATCCGCAGACCTAAACTAGAAGGTCCCCAGTCATGAGAAGCCTTAAGGGCGACTCAAAATCAAACTACTATCAACTACACTTGTTTGGTTGAGATATTTCAGAACAAATAAAAGAAGGTAAGGTTCGTACAGGTTTAAGTTTATTGGATGCTCTTTAGGTTTGGCGTTCAAGTGTTGTATTGTTTCTATCAATAAACAAATAAATATAAAAAAATAATAAAAAAGCTTAATTGAAAAGAAACAATAGCCTAATATACGCTCACAAATATAGAACTAGATCATACCGGAAGTAACAATATAACCTAACAAATGATTACGAAAGATCCACAGTCAATTTCAACCAATTAATGATAAACGCAATATGCATAAGGTGTCTATAGTCACATCATACTAATAATTAAGAATATAATACATATTGCTACTAAACCTTGTGCACGTTTACCATGCTATACGTGCTCGTAGTTGTACATAAATAGACCTTAGCGAATCAGTTTATGAAATACCATTATGCAAAAATATTTTAATCAGATAGTTAATCAGTCGGAACGATAGGGTTTATAATTTACCACGATATATATTAAATAGTAAGAATAGGGAAATATAATATGGAAACTATGAGCATTAATCGATCCAGACTAGTAAATAGTATCCCTATCAGAGGTATACTTATTTAAATTAGCATTGGTAAGCTATGCTTACACCTAAACAGTTCCAAAAATATTTATATCACACAACCCTTAAAATAAGTAAAACACGCAATCTAAGACAGCGCTTAAAATAATAAAACACGCAAATAACATTATGTGGAAGTGCACAAGCGTTCTGTGAACATAGTACCACACCCAATCCAACTTAACCTACACTTATCTCATCTGGTATCGGCCGATATCACCTCCGGCCTTCTGAACGTAGGCTGCTAGGCACCTTTGGACCCATAAGCTCTCAGGGTCATTTGAGGTAGTGTCCACCTGGATATCCCGTAACCATGTGGCTGCAGTCGGTACCAAAAAAAAAACAATCAACCGGACTGACTGGTAGCTAAATGATTAGCTACTTAACTCGCTCCAAATAAAATCCCTAGCTACGTAGGGTCTTGGTGGTGATGACGAATGGGAGCAAGGCTCTCTCCTACAGGCACCCCTTGAGGAAGGCAGACGGCGTATTTTGTTTCGGAATCGTGCGTACGTGGCCAGTTACCAAAAAATTCTTGACTTCAGACAAACTCCAACAACTTCACAGTCAAATAATTTATGCCATCAAACTAGTAACTATGCTAACTTCTCTAGCCCGAAATGAGATTATCCCCGTAAGGGCGAATAAGAAATTCATAAATTTTTCCTCTTAGGAGGGTTTACCAAGAAAGAAAACGGGGTCCAGTCAAGATCGTCCATTACGAGGGCCAAAATTCAGTGTTTAAGGGCCAGAAAAAGTTCGACCAATAGGCTAGCTTTATATTGTACAACAAGATGGTTGCCACCACACTTAATAACATCTTCAATACGCAATAAAGCGTACCTAAGGTTGTATGATTCTTATGTATTGCTGGCAGGATAAAGAAAACCGACGATAAAACTATTATCCACAATGACTAATCAAACAGAAAGTTCCTCATTCTGGCCCTCGGCCATTTTAAACTCCTGACATCAAAAATACTAAACGCATGACTACGGGGCATAATAATTCACGCCTAAATCGTACCTTTAACCAAGAGCCTGCATCTGCAGCGTTTCCAAATTTAGGGAACACGACGCAACCACTAAATTATATTGCTTGCTTACATCAAGCAAAAGCTCGGAAGGCCGTTTAACATCAAACTGATGGTGGCACATTAATAAATTATGTTGTTTCTTGTTGGCTTGATCCGCAAACACATCGAAATAGCATGATGATCGCTAGAGAAACATGTACACTTGGCAACATTTCAAGGATACCCTTCAAAGTTAGGCAAACAACAATGATTGTCAAAGTCAGCTGTCTCCTCTCATCTGAAGGTTATAATATCAGAAATAAACATTCACAGAATTTTTAACTTTTTCTATTAAATATTCAAATCCAGGAAAATATCCGACAAATTACGAAACCAATATTTTTGACATCCATGGGACTGTTTTAATGTACATTTTCAACGAGAAGGTGTTTATTCGGGAAGGCAAGAGAACTAGTGAATGTTTTGCGATGCACTGCAATAAATGCCTGTAACTTTGAAGGTCTCCTTGATAGCGATGGCCAGAATACAGTACGATTTATTGATTGATTATGTGCTAAGCCAGTGAAAATGTTCATAAAGCCCGATCGATACTATCAAATAGTCCGAGAAAATCACGTTAGGTATACGACTACAGAACTCTCAATTTTCCCTGGAACAGCCCGATAAAAGCCTAGGGTCATACGACAGCTATGCAAGTATCTAAAGGAATAAGTAGTATTATATTTAGCTTGACGGACTAACATAATAGATGTAGGATTAAATGTGAAATAACTGACTTTATTTGACCGCTACCTGTTACATGTTTTCATACAAGATTGACACGTAACACATTTTAATTTTATTGTTTATTCATCGGTTACAGTGAGGCCTGGGCTACAATTTATATTATATTATGCTGGATATCTTTATACAAAGCATTAAAGAGATCAAAGTCGTTGATATACATACCCTCTCTTTTATGAGGACACCGAGCTATCAACTCCTAGGAAATAGACGTTAGAGAACATCTTTTGACATAAAGTCCATCCGAGATGTGCCCTCAGAGGAATAAGAAACTGTATGGCTCTTAATCAAAGTGGATTTTGATTATCTTGCCCTCAATTAATTTATAAGTTGAACAAACTAAACTGAAGCAACAATAGTAACGCACATAAAGTGTCTCCTAGAAAATCCAGTATTTGTGGTGTTTGTAAGACAAATTCTACAAGAAATAGGGTAGTTTGTGTTCAGTGCAAGACCCATTATCACAAGAGATGTGTTAGTAAGCTACAAGGAGCCCAAACTATTGAAGAAGATCAAATTTTGTGCTGTGATATGACCGCTCAAGGTCGAGACAACGACAATGATGTTTTATCAGACGAATCATTTTTATCGACGGAGAGCTCGCCTTATGATAACACACTTAGGCAAAACGATGAGGTACGCTATCTAAAAGCTATTATTAAGATAAAAAATACTTTAATAAGGGAACTTATCGATAAAAACAAGACACTATAAACAAAAAGAGTCTCATAGCCCAACTAATTCAATCAATCGCAAGTCCTCTTCGAAAAATTTGAACTTTGAACCAAAACATACAACCAACCAGAGCCAGAGACAAACCGAACAAAGTTCTCACAACCGAAAAAAGGAGACCAATACCCATGAGGCGTCAGAAGAGAAAAGGACAAATATAACCCAACATAATGGTAGCGAGTCTAGCGAAACCCACGATGAACGACCATGGCGCACAGTGGTCCATACGAGAAAACGCAGCAAGCCAAAGCCACAAATTATAGGTAACACGGTTAACGGTAGGCTAAAAGCAGCGCCTAAAAAAGCATACTTATATGTATCCAGACTTGACCCATCACATACAAGCCATCATTTGGAGGAATTCCTTAAGACTGTCTTCGCAGAAGTAAAGGTAGAAGAGACAAACTACTCCAAATTTCCGGACTACTATGCATCGTATAAGGTGTCAATTGATTTGCAGAACCTATACAATGCAATGAGATCAGATATATGGCCCCGAGGAGCTCATGTGTCTAGGTTTTTTCATCGGAATCCCAGAGCACTGCTGAAGAAGTAACCGATGTTTTACCAAACTTGCTTTTATTAAATTGTCAGTCTTTAAATGTAGAAAAAATTAATTTAATCACTTCTGAATATTTATGTAATAGTAATTTTAACCTTAATTTTCTTTGTTTGATAGAGACATGGTCTCGACCAGAATCGGTGACTAATTTAAATTTTTTGAATTTTTCAAATATATCAAGTTTTTATAGGTCAAATCATCGCGGAGGGGGTGTTGGTATTTGGTGCCAACAAAGCATAGAAGCCGAGGATATTGATCTTTCTAGATACTGCATGGAAAAAGGTATCGAAATATGTGGTATTACCTACAAAACCCCTACACTTGGTAAGGTTCATCTTTTAGTTTGTTATAGATCTCCGGGCAGGGAAAGAGGGGGTTTTCAATTATTTATTTCTAACTTGGACTTAGCACTCGGATCCATATATAGGCCGAACGCTAAAATTATTTTAACAGGTGATTTTAATGTAGACCCAACACTATGTCCTGGGGAATATACAGAACTTAATACTATGTTGTCATCTTATAATTTATATAATGTTGTTAATGAGCCTACTCGTGATAGTAGTATTTTAGACTTGATTTTCACTAATGTTAAGCTTAGATGTTCTGTTCAGGATAATATAATATCTGATCACAAGACTCTATTAGTTAAGACAGAAATGCCAGAACAACAGTCAAACAACTCAATAATTAAAAAACGTAGTTTTAATGTTACATCAATAAATGATTTTAAAAATAATTTAAAGGCTCAGAATTGGACCTTTTTAAACTCTTACTCTAATGTGGACTTGGCTTTTAATAAATTTTACCATACATTTATTTATTATTTTAATAGTCATTTTCCTCCAAGAGAAATTAAAAAGTTTGATAAAAAAAATTGGGTTACGACAGAAGTAAAAAAATCTAGTATGGACTTGAGACATTTATTTAAACTTAAGAAAGATGGTTTTATTTCTAGTGAAGACTACTCAAAGCAAAAAAGAAAACATAATGAATTAATAAAAAACAGCAAAAAAATACATTATGAAAACTACATAAATAAATCCCACGATAAATCTAAGGCATCCTGGAATATAGTCAAAGAATTGACTAATAAGGAACGTAAAGAAATGACTTACGAACTACAGGATGGTTCAAATATATTAGTGGAAAATAACGAAATTGCAAACTACTTTGCTGACTTTTTTAAGAATGCTCCCTCCGAGATTATTCAAAATATAAAAAAAAATGAAACATATTCATCAATCGATAATTTAAAAATACCAAATTCTTTATTTCTAAGCCCTATTACGCATTATGAACTACATTCAATTATAAAAGTAAAACTAAAAAATAAAAAATCGTCAGGAGTAGACGAGGTACCCACATATTTATTAAAGCAGGTCGCAGACTGTATAGTCGAACCACTGTGCATCATAATAAATTTGTCATTCGGTACTGGCCAGTTCCCTGAGCAGCTTAAAATAAATAAGGTAATTCCAATACATAAAAAGGGCGCCAAAAATAAAGCAGAGAATTATCGGCCTGTAGCATTATCACCGAGTATGAGTAAGATATTTGAATATAGTTTCTTATCTCGCTTGGAATCTTTCATTGATAACAACAAAGTATTGACAAACAATCAGCATGGTTTTAGATGCGGTAAATCGACTAACACCGCGATGTTAGATTTTTGTAGTAAGATGACCGATCGTTTGGAGGATGGTGAGTGCCCTGTGGGGGTTTTTTGCGACCTTAGCAGGGCATTTGATTGTGTTCTGCATGATCGGTTGTTGTATAAGATGGAGGTTTATGGCGTCAGAGGCCCTGCTTTAGAATGGGTTAAATCTTTTTTGAATAATAGGGAACAGCTGGTTGAGGTGAACGGAGCTTTCTCTGGTAGGGTTGATGTGCAGATGGGGGTACCACAGGGTTCTATATTGGGCCCTGTGCTGTTCCTTCTGTACGTAAATGATATTGAGACGTGTTTAAATGCCTCTGTGTCTGCTATTCTCTATGCAGACGATACATCTCTTATTATATCGGATAAGCAAGCTAATATGGTTGAGAATATATGCAATGACACATTGAAACAAATAGATAAGTGGTTCTGTAGTAACTATCTATACTTAAATAATTCTAAAACAAACTATATTAGGTTTCATACAGTGCAAAATAGAGCAAATATTCAGACAAGTCTAAATATAGATGGCCAAAATTTAGAGGAAGTAAAATCTGTGCGTTTCCTGGGTTTACACATTGACAATGTTTTAAATTGGAAAAGTCACTGTTCTGCCTTAAAAGCAAAGCTATCTTCAATATTATATCTTTTTAGAAATCTAAGGGAGGTGCTGGGTCTGGATTCAATGCTGAACGTATATTATGGTGAGGTATATTCTCGGCTAAAATATGGAATTCTTTTTTGGGGAAATAGTACGATGGCGCCGGAAGTATTTGTTTTACAAAAGAAGATTTTAAGATGTATTATGCGAGTCTCTAATGTAACTTCCTGTAGAGAAATTTTTAAGAAAAATAAGGTTTTACCTTTGAGAGGTATTTACATATTGGAGGCTTGTGTTTACGTATATCAAAACCAACATTTTTTTTCTAAAAACCAAGATATTCACCATCATTTCACGCGAAACAAAAGTGATTTATGTATTCCTTTTAAAAAGTTGAATATCAGTAAAAGTTTACCCACAGTTGGGGGCCTTGAGATCTATAACAGACTGCCAAGTGAAATAAAGAATGCTAAATCATTCGCAGTATTTAGAAGGACACTAAAAGATTACCTGGTCGAGATTTGTCCTTATACTTTAGAAGAGTTTAATAGTTTTACCTAGTTTGTTTATTGTAACTATTGTATTTGTTGTTACCTTCAATTTTATGTACTTTATCAATGTAATTTTATGACGATCCTATACAATTATTATAATATCGTAAAAAAGGAATAAAGAAAAAAAAAAAAAAAAAAAAAAAAGAGACAGCAAAAGAGTTATAGGGACAGGGAAAGATAATGCTGTATGAGTATTTTTTATGTTTATTTGGTAAAATTTTAAATAGCTGGACCATATTCGAATCCAAATATTTTATTGATTTAACATAATTAAAGAAATATTAACAAAGAGTTGTAGCGTGCAGGTTTTGTGGATTATACATATTTAAGCATGATACTTTATGAGCCACTCGATTACGTTTTCATATACTATAAATTGCAGAGCAGTTTTGGGTTTATGTGTCTAACCTGCATACATATAATCCAAACCCGGAACATTCAAGCTATCGCTGTATGAATGCAACAGGTAATCGCATTAAAGTCTTACATCGTGCTCAAGAAATTTTCCATAGCGATTCAAAATACATCATTAACTGAGTATGACACGTGCATGATCTTTAAAGTGCAGTACTGCGTCAGTTCCAACTCCTAAACTCTTACCCATTTTCACTATCAGAATTCTCCCATTACCTATTCTAAAATTTAACTGACTAAGAGCATTCTGAATTAACATCTTGTTACCAATTAAGACAATCATACATTAGAAGAAAGTGAAAGTATTTGCAACAAATTTTAAGAAGCGCAAATCTGAGTTAATTTTATGTGCTGTAGTACAACATTGTAACGTATAGGATTGAAAAGTGAAGATGGTAATGAAAATATTTAGGACATTATTCAAATTCAGATGTACAGGGTTTCTGGTTATATTTTGAATGATAGCTAAAATCTTTGTTTGAAGAGTTAGCATAGCATATCAATTCCAAAAGTTTTAGGGCTTTACCTGAACCGTAAAAATTTGCTAAAAAGAGAAACAATTGATGATCGAGTCTGCAAAAAATGAACATCAACTTCGTTATTTTAAATGGCACACCCCGTATACACTAATAAAAATATAAAAAAAAACCTTAATAAATATTAATTATTTTTTTTTTATTTGCTTTTAATGAAAATTACTTAGATTAAATAAAATTTCTTCAATTTAAATAATTGGGCATGTTTGATTATTTTTGGTTATTTATTTGCCTTGTGATAGCAAGACTCTTTTCCATATTAAACATATATTTATTCGCTTTAAAGCTTTAAAGATAGAAAGCTCTCCATTATTTAAAACAAATAAGAATAATTGCTTTAAATTAAGGATTGTGAATATTGGGCCAAAAAATTATTACTTCATACGAGTCTCACACAACTCGTACAATGGCGTCCTTTCCGTTCTTGTACCTCCATAATATAATATAAATTAATAGGTATTTCAAAGCTCTATTTATTCAATCTGAATAAATAAATGGTTGATCCATGAAAGTAGTTTTGAAACAAATTGTTTTTCTTTCGATAAAATCTAATAGTATTTGAAAAAAAAACAATTATTATTTTAGTTACATGAATAAGCTATACTTTGAAACAATGTAGCAGGCTATTCAAATAGCATCATGAACGACAGTCACAAATTTTTTTCTCTTATTTTTTGTTTTAGGTATTGTTGTTTTATTTTTAAATCAAAATGTTGACGACATCGAAACTTTACGTAGCCTGATGGAAATCGATTTAAATGTCGTTAGTATTGTACTATTAGTTTAGTTAAGTAAAATGTTACTGCCTTTCACTATTTTTATGTGACAAAATTTTTCTGGACTTTAGAATTTTAGTATTTTTATAAAAACTAGTTAGTTACCGTTAAAATTAATAAGTAGTACAGCTTATTTCATAATATGTTTATGTTCCTATCTAGTATTTAGAAAAAAATATGTTTTTAGTTTATAATATTAGTTTTTTTCATTAAAAAAATAAATCTGATTATATTTTTTATTAATATTTTGGGAATACTCGCTTTGTTCCTTGTTTTTAATACCTTTGTATAAAAATGTTTCTTGGTTATCACTTTTAAACGTTTATTTTATTTATTGTGGACAACTGGTCCTGTCATGATTTTGGTAATAAAAAGTTAAGTGTTCTGACATGCCTTTTACAAATCGGTGGGTTAGATAGGGTTCGGATTTTGGATTGTTTACCAATTAAAAGAAAACTAAGACATAGTTTATGTCAGCTAAAAAGTGAAACCTAAATACGTCTTAAAAATAATAACAGTGTTTTTTAATTTTTATTTTTTTAATCTACATATTTGTTATAGCTTTTTTATTTGCTAATGAAACCGACTTCTGTTCACTTATGTAACTGAATGTCAATAAATAGTCGTTTTAGAAAGATCAACACATATTTACAACAGACAAAATTTCCCTTTTTATTTTGGCCATTACCAACACAAACAGTAAACATAAAAGTGTCAACTAAATACAATTATTTAAAATAATTAAACAATTATTTATTGCAAATGCAAGATTTTGATAACTAAATAATTTGCTTATTTGAAATAAATTAATCAAATTGTTATTTCAAATAAAAATTATTTGATTCAAATAAGAGAAATTATTTCGTACAAATACCCAAAACATTAGTTTAAATGACCGGCCTATTTAAATTAAAACACGAAACTTTTGGAACAAATATACCTCAGAGTTTAGTCAAAACACAAAGGTTTTAGAAAATATATATATTTGTTCCAAAAGCTTTGTGTTTTAACTTAAATAGGTCGGGTATTTAAACCAATGTTTTGGGTATTTATACGAAATAATTTCTCTTATTTGAATCAAAATAATTTTATTTGTTTTAAGGTTATTTTTGTTTGATGTGAACAACGATTATAAAATCATATTGTTTGTTCGGAATAAACATTTATTTCGCACAAAGAACATCTTAAAAATAAATCAATTAAATATTTTTTTTATTCAAACAAACATTTGTTTGGCCATTATCAAACAAATATTTGCTTGAATAAACTCATTTTTTTTGGATCAAATATTTTTTTTCAGTATGTGATTTATTTATTGGATAGTCCGTTCGTTGCTGATTTCTAATATACAAGGTTTGATATCTCTATCTTCATAAATCACTGCGAAAAATGACAAAAACTGTGTCATAAGATCAATGTAGTAGACCAAAACTTTATTTAATATGGTTCTCTCTTCCTAACACATTGATCTTATGCATGGCACAGTTTTTGTCATTTTTCTCAGTTAGTTTTAAAGATAGATGTATCAAACCTTGTATATATTCGAAATCAGCAATGAACAGTCTATCCGATAAATGAACCATTTAAAAATAACAAAGTTGATGTTTATTTTTTACAGACTCGATCGTCAACTGTTTCTTTTTTTAGCCAATTCTTAGGATTCAGGTAAAGCCCTAAAACTTTTAAATTTGATATGCTATGTTAACTCTTCAAATAAAGATTTTAGCTATCATTCTAACTATAACCAGAATCCCTGTACAAGGTACCTACCTAAAATAACTATCGTTGAAATTATAACTGAGGTATCATTTCGATTAGTTTGGCTGCTGAGAAATGATATAATAAAATTTAAATAATATGCAACAATATTTACAAAGTCGACAGCATGGGAATAGTCTAACGATACTTAGTCTGTTATATTAGCCATCGGAGTGTGCTTTTTCTTAAAATTGCGAAACACTGTTAATTTAATTTTTACATTTTGTAATGTAAATGAAATATGTATTAGTTACAAATTAATCAAACATTGTCTTCAATTTTAAGGATATCGGTTTAAACCCTAACTACACAAAAGTCAATGCGAGTACTTCCATAGAAATCGCTTCTAACGGTTAGTGCAGCTATCAACTATCCACTGTTTTTTTAACTTACTCTGAAGATGCCTTAACAGCTAATGTATGGTAATGTGTTGTGTATTTTTATATTTGTACTGCTCATGCCTACACGCATACCAACAGCTTAGATAAAAACATTAAGTTAAATGAGTAAAAGTAGAGTTTTTGGAATTCACTGTATTAGCAAGCAAGGTGCGGGCTATTAGTACAAGTATAACTTGATCCTGCAGGCCGACAATGAATCTGAAGAACTTGGTGCTCGTGCTTCATATACTTCAATTTTTTGTTACTGGATTGTCCCCCATATTGTGCTTATACGGCTGCACATTTTGTCAGAGATTTTGACAAGTGATAATGCTTGCATATTAATGTATAGTTTACGACATCCGAAGGGTGAAAAAAATAACAATCGGGAGCTACCTGCAATAAAACTGCAAGTGAAATATGCTAGTAATATAAATTACTTGACGAGCCTCATAATGACACCTTTAAAAAACACCGCCGTTTTTCGAATTTATGTAATTAATTAATAACAGACGGTCAAGCCAGAGTACAGTCAAGCGGGGAAAGATGCTGTTAATTCTGTTGCTAGTGTTTATTATTAATTATTAAAAATTTAGTAGGAGACTATTACCATCTTGTCATTTACGAAAGCATTCTTATTAGAACCGAGCATTCATACTTACATGAATAATATAAGCTAAACAGTAAATGATTAACCTGTCTAAATTTTGAACATGAACTTGGATTTGTTTATCAATAATCCAAACAATGATCAGCATTCATCTCATGTAAATTTCCGAGCGGACCTTTTCTTAGATTTTATTTCACACCTTATCAGTTTAGTAGTTTAGTGAAGCCCCTCTTGGACGTCCTTTAACTAGCCTAGCTCTCACCAGCGCTGAAGTACTTTAGGCTTAGCCCCAAATATGAAACCCCGCCTAGTGCCTAACCTACTCTGGTTAATTCTAAAAACCACCAAGGCGAATCATGGACTATTGTCAATGAAATTACTAATAGAGCAAGCAAATATTCACAAACAAGTGGTGTGGTCTAACTAAAGACCTTTATACAGTCACAGACCCACTAATATATAATGTCTAGTGTGAATGTGACTAGTACACTAAATAGTTCGCATGAAATCGGAAAAAAGCCATAAGTTCTATGAAAAACAAAAGAACAGCGACTGATGAAAGTCTACCTGATAGTGCCTTTGCTGCTCTATCACACGTTATTAATATCTCTTTCATGTCTGATTCCTTTCCATGCTGCTTTAAATTGGCTAAAGTAATACCTCTTTACAAGGGCGGTGATCAGTTGACTCCCTCAAGTTGTAGGCCGAGTTCTTTGCTGTCTACTCTTTCCAAGCTCGTTGAAGGCCTAGTGAAGGATCATCTCTTACTGAAAATCAGTATGGATTTAGATCTAATAGGAGCACATCTGATGCAATGTTCGACTTTCTGTCAGGGGTTTTCCAGGGTATAAATAGGCGAATGGTGACTGCTGCAGTGTTTTGTAAACCTGTCAAAAGACTTTGACTGTGTGAGTCACGAGGTGCTGCTTACGGGATTCGGGGCGGGGCACTTCGGTGGTTCGATATCTATCTGTGTGGCCGGGAGCAATCTGACCACATAGATGGTGTGTCGCCTAGCAGGCAGCGTGCCCCAAGGTTCCGTATTGGGGCCAATCCTTTTTCTAATATATGTGAATGATTTAACTATGCTTGAAATCGCTGGGCGCTTTACGCTGTTTCCGGATGTACTGTGGCACGACAAGGATCCGGGACAGCTGCTGAGGTATATTGAGTTGGATCTCGGAAGGATTAAGCAGTGGTGCGGCAAATCGCATCTGCTTGTTGAACATGTTTAAAACTAACTTAATCGGCTTCAACTGTCCTGTTAATGGCCCTATATTTGGCTGCGAACTCTTCTAAGTTCCTAAGTCTGTGTATTGACGAAAACCTAAAATTATTCTATCCTCATATCATTAAGTTGAACAAAAGATTAGCATCTGGTTGTTTTTCTGTTCGGGCTACCTTTCGGCAGCTTGGTGGAGAAGTTGCACGTAACGTGTATTATGACCTTGTTGAGTCACGCATCTCAGATATGCCTTGCCATTTTAGGGAGCTTGCTCTCGATATCTGTTCCAATCTGTCTTCATTGTGCAGAATAAAGCTGTTCGAAATCTGTGTAATGCGTATCCAAGAAACTCCTGTAAACCCCCCTTTTCAAGCATTCTGTTCTGACCTTTCCATTTTATTTATTATAGAAATGACTTACGTAATTCATAAAAGTAAGTATAAATTTCCCTATCCTCAGCCGGTATATGATACACGTCAAATTAACAATGTTCCCTTGCCCCAGCCACATTCCCGCCTTGTGAGGAATTCCGTGATTTACAACGGCATCAAGATATTCAATCACGTCGATCTTCTGATTAGAAATATTCCAGACTGAAAAGCCTTTCGCAAAACTTTGAAATGCTCTTATTTGAAGCGAGCTTTCTATTCAAGTGACGAATTTTTCGAGCAGAACTAATAAGTTCATTATATTCTATTTTTAAGTTATGACGTGTGTGTCTCAATTAATGAATTTTCAAATTTTATTATGATAAATGGCCGCAATACGCCATTACAAATGTTGACTATGCTGATGTGGGTGCTGTGATAATGTATATTGTAGAGGTAATATTTGCCACTTAATATATTTTAACTCTCCACCCTTATGTGTTTCTGGTATGTTTTCTTCCTTTTTTGATTTTCTTTCATTTTGTACTATATTTTGTATACATTTTATAAAGCTTTGTCCATAAGAAATGTTACGTGTAATATTTTTTGGACAATAAAGCACTTTACTTATCTACTTACTTACTTACTACTTAGCTAATTAAACTTAAACGACGTCATGTGCCTAAATTTATAAATCAACGGTGACCCAAACGAAGAGACATGCGCCTTATAATAGCTCTTAGTTAGAGTATGATTATTGTCTTAAATTCTTTTGAAGTGAACCACTTTACCCGCGATCAGCACAACTTTCCTGGGTAGTAAATAAGACAATATGTGGCTCTGAAGATTGACAATATAATTCTGAATTGCCCTGTCCCATTGAAAGTTTTTCATGAGGTTATGTGTAGACTTTTTAACAAAGCGTTTCCTTTAAAAATATTAAGAAAAAAAGAGAAAAAAACCGTGGATTACCAAGGGTATTCGAGTATCTGCTAAAAACAGGCGTTCATTAAATTATATAAGAAAGTTTAGCATGAATAATAATTTCTTTATGTCTTTTTACAATAGATATAGAAGTATATATAGAAAAATCATTAGAATGGCTAAACAATTTTTTTATCTTAATAGAGTTAATAATTCTGATAATGTTCAGAAATAATCTTAGAGGGTGGTGAATGAACTCAGGGGAAAAAGTAGCCAACGTAATACTGTTGTTTCTGAGCTAACATCAAATGAATTAAACGAGTTTTATTGTTCTTTAGCAAAAAATATCTCCAGTCATATTAATTCCAACAATGCTCATCAATATTTTTTTAATTATCAGTCTAAACCTGAATCATTATTTTTTGCTCCCACAGATGTGAATGCGCTTAAATCAATTTTTAAACAAATAAAAAATAACAATGCCTCAGGATTGGACGAAATCACTGTAAGGTTGTTTTTAAAATTACCCCAATAAGCCCTGGAAGTTTTGGCATCATCAATAAGTGACTGCTTTAAGAGTGAGATATTTCCTGATGCTCTTAAGACTGCTATAATAATGCCTTTATTTAAGGGTGGTGACACTGAATGTCCTTCAAACTTTCGTCCAGTAACGTTATTGCCTACATTATCTAAAATAGTAGAAAGCCTTCCAAAAAACGCATTGTGTCATATTTGGATCACCAGAATATTTTGAGGAGTGAGCAATTTGGTTTTCAGGCTTCTAAGGGAACTTCGGATGCAATTTTTTCTTTTCTGGAAATGCTGTATTTAAGACAAAATTGTGGAGAGTCTGCTGCAGCAGTGTTCTGTTTTCACTGTGTTGATCAAGGAATACTGCTGTGGAAACTTGAAGCTTATGGATTTCGGGGGCTTTCACTTGATTGGTTTAGAAGTTATTTCTTAAGTAGTCATAGGGTGTTACATTTAATGGTCCGCCTTCAGCTCAGTGCAGTATAGAATTTGGTGTGCCTCAAGGCTCAGTTTTGGGACCTATTCTATTTTTACTTTATATAATTGATATTGCTGCATTGAACATTTCGCGAAAATTCACTCTATTCGGGGATGATGCTACAATATTATGGCATAATAATAATACTTCTGATTTAAGTAATATAGTGAGCAGTGATATAGCAATAATTAAGCAATGGTGTGACGCAAATAAATTATCATTAAATCTATCTAAAACAAGTGTTATAAATTTTAAATATACCTTGGATGATGTTTACATAGAGAACTCAATTCTGCATAAGTCAGCAGAAGTGAAATTTTTGGGGCTTCATGTAGATGACAGACTTAAGTTTGATACCCACATTGAAACTTTAAATAAGAAACTATCTTCACAATGTTACGCTATCAGGGTAATCTCAAGAGAGTTAGATATAAATGTGGCCCGAAACTGTTATTTTGCTTTGGTAGAGTCACACTTAAGAGATGGGTTATACTTTTGAGGAGGCTGTAGCAAATATTTATTTGATAGCGTTTATGTATTGCAAAAAGGGCAGTTAGATTTTTATGCAAGGCTAACCCGAGAGATTCTTGCAGACCACTATTTTTGTCACAAAAGATTTTACCGCTTCCGTCTCTGTTTATTTTAGAATCTGTTTGCCTAATATACAGAAAGTATGGATATTGCCTAGAATCGTTACATAACTATAATACTCGAAATGTGCATAATGTTCATTTGCCCATTCCCGCTTCAACACTAATAATGAACTCAATAATTTTTAAAAGTAGAAAGCTCTTTAACCACCTTCCAAAAGAAATCAAGGAGATAGACAATATTAGACTATTTAGAAAGCGGGTAAAGTCTATGCTGGTTGCGAGAGTCTATTATGATGCAAGTGAATTTTTTAATGAGATATTTTAAGCAGTTTTTTATTTTTTCTTATTGTTTGTTTTGTTGTTCAGTATTATTTTGTCTTATATAATCTGTCTTTATACATTGCATGTGACTTTTGACTTATTTTGGTGTAATTTAATATTTTATAGTATTGCCACTTATTATACCTGTGAAATTGATGTTTTGAACTGTTTATTTATATGTTTTTATTAATATATATGTATTCTTATTATACATATATTTTTCCTTTTTACCAGCTTTGTCAATGAGTAGTTTTATACTTTAGACATTAAAGCATGTTTGATTTGATTTGATTTGAATATTTGATAACTGGAAAACCAGATAACCTGAATCAACCACACTTTGGCACATTAAGGTAAGGGGATATAAGCAGGACATCGTATAAAAAATTGCATATATCCGATTGAAAATGCTAAATGGGTGATTTTTGATTTTCTGTTCGAAAAATCTGCATTAAGCTTAGGTACGTGTCCGCCAACACATAGCTATTTGCATTCGAAAAATACGTGCAAATCGAGTAAATTGAAACATGCAGAAAATATGTAGATTTATACATATGGTTGCCTCAAATCTCATTGAAAATGATTTGAAACTGGAATAATGATCGGAAATGTTTACATTTTTTGGAACCTAGAGACAGTTTCTAGTGAATTTTATGCAGATTTCAAACTAAAATTTTATTTTTAGCATACCGATGCGTGCAGTTTTTGTAGTAAGTAGATTTATTTGCCCAAATTCATTTAAAACGACTTGAAGATGTGGAAAGCCAGGATCGCATAATTTGAACATTTCCAGGTAAAATTTTACATCGAGGTTGTGGCAAGTAATTTCAAAATATAGAACAGAATTTTGCTGTAATTTTTAATATTAATCTCATAAGGAATAAGAATTTAAGTAAACCATCTATTTGGCAGGTTTATTTAGATATTTTTCGATCCAGATGCACATGTGCAACAAGTTGATTCAAAGATAATATTCGTCGGTCTTCACGGAATAGTATATTGTGTAACTAGGAGGAAAAGCAAAACATTCCTGGACGACTGTGGTAGTTGCTGGACGAGGCGTAGCCGAGGCCAGCAACACAGGAGTCCAGGAATGTGCTTTTCCTACGAGTTGCACATACTATTTTTTATCCGATCGAAATTAATTAGAATACGTAGATAAATAGAGCCAAATATTACTGTAAATAAAAACGTGTTTTAAATTTAAATTCAACATAATATCAAGTTTTGAATCGAGCGAGTTTGAAGTTTATTACGTAGCTACGGAAACTACAGCTAAATGTTACTTTTGATAGACGTCACATCTAACAAACAAGGCGTTTGAATATGACAGAAATCTTATATTCCCGGCCTAGGACGGGAATGTTATATTCCCGGACTGTTATTTTCTATTCTTGTACAGTTATTGCATGTTGCCAAGCAACGAATACAATATACTGGAATCATGACTTTTGCGGTGAGAAAACACATCGGGAAGGTGTCGTTTTTCGTCCGATCGGATAAAAACATTCATTTTTAACAATATTCCAAGCCCCATCGACGAAGTATCCTACTGGCATGTAGCTATATTAGAAATCTAAAGACAACATTCATAATGTTTCTCCGTGGTGGAATTAATGTTTAACATAAAAATATTGTTAAAAGTGTTAGCATTTTCACGAAATGTCAGATTGCTAATGACGGATAATATTATAATCTATATAAGGATGATTATTCGCCGTCCTGTCACCATTTTCGATCCCTAATTATCTGCCACGGAACCTTAGGTTGGGTTACTTTGTCTTGCATGGTTCTAGTAGAATTGGTCGGTTGTAAACGTTCTGCCTTGGTCTGTTTTATTCTCTATATTCCTTTAACAAGAGTTTTAAACTTCCGAGAAACTTGTATCACGAGCCAAATACCTCAGATGGTTGCCTGGGTATTCAATATCATTAATTAACCAGGTTTCATTTATTAATTGCTTTAATTCTTGGGCAGCTTTAATGCAAATTAAAATCCCATTTTAAGAAAATGCATTAAATGCTTTCGCTACAAATTGCTCTAAGAAATGATAATTAGAATACTACCATCTGCAAAATATAACCAGATAAGTACCAATCAATATTCAAAAAACATTCAACTCTTATTACAAAAGATATTGTCTAATGCATAAAATTAATCTGAATTCGATAATTACTTCTGGCAGATTCATAATAGGTATAAATGACGCCGCACAATAATTATTCAAATTTCTTTAATGCAACTGGAATATTCACACTAACTTTCTGACAGATTAGTATAAAAACAAGCATATATAATACTTTTCCAATGTCTGTTTCACAAATGAAATCCTGCAAAACATTTCAGAAACTTATTTCGATACAATCTGAATCATATAGCAAATATATTAATGTTTAATGTGCAGGTACACTTACAGTTTAAAACTGCTGCAAATTCGCTGCACGATTCTGGTGGAATTAAGGGCGACTCAGATCAATCAGAATGCTAGAGTATTCGTATCATTATAATTGAATTACGGTTTATATGGTGCCGTAATGCAATCGAATCAAGTGAGCTTTAAGATCCACGCAAAATTATTAAATCAACTTCGACTGACCCAAATATTACTTCGATGTTAAATTGATACGAAAAGTGTTAAATTTCTTGTGAGTAGCCCAATTAATTAGTATTAAACATTCATTCACCTGATTTTACTATAGTAAATATTTAGCTGGTTCTTTCTAAGCTTTTTCTCAATTTAGGCCTCATATAAACATTTGCCACTTTGATGAAAAAAGATAATATGTCACAAGACTACAAAACTGAAGGAAATTGTGGGAATCAATCATAATTATTTATTCCCGAACAATAGCAAAATATCATTAAAGAACACTCGAATGTGCCAGACTTTCCAAATTGCTAATAAAGGGAATTTTAAAAATATATAAAACATTCAAAATACAATATAATCGTAGATTATAAAATCACATCACTAACTAAACACTTAGTTTAAAAACTTATGAAAATACTGAAAACTAGGTCAAACTAAAAATTGTTGTATTTTAATTTCCGTGAAAACATATTTCAAAATTTTATCGCCTAGTAACCAGACAGTTTTTCAAACACCAGCAAATGGTCACGATGTTTCCGTTATTTTACCCCAAATAATTGTGTACATCTTCGTAAGTTGCAAACAATCAGATGTTCTTCTTCACATATAGAAGATTGTCCATGATATGCAAGGAAGATACGGTAAGTAGTCTAAGCCCCCCTAAATGCTGCCTTACAGTAATCATCTGAAACGTTGTCGAGACCTGCTTTTGTTTGTAAGATTTTGTATATGCCTTCCTTGGCGAGCAGAAGCAAGGAAGGATATATGTTTAAATATTTAGGACCCTACGAGCGGTATCATGGCCTAAATAGGAATTGGTAATGATAATATTATTCACTAAAAGAAAACGGGATAATAATATTAACAAATTATCCATACGGCTTTGGTAGCCGTATCGACTTCATATAACATGTTCAATGGTAAAGAGATCTGGGTTATATACAAATGTACAGAATTGGTGACAATTGGAACAGCAATACTAATATGAAACATGAAATCAATTACAATTACAACTTACATTAAATATGTAATTCAATCCGACAATATATTATGGAATAAGGTGTCGGGCACAAAATATATGTAATTATAATGGTTTACATAGGAATACATATGAAAGTTCCATGGTAGATTATAAAATACTGGGCACAAAACAATATATACAGATATATATGCGACACTTCAATCATACCATAGATCTGATAAATCAATAACATTTTTATGAAGCAGTTTATAGGGAACAGCATTACTGTGTATATATTTCGGTAAATTACTCTGGAAATTAATATAAGTTGTGGCGTCCCTTTATATTTATATATCTGTATTTATTTCTCTGGTCAATGAAATTGTATGAAATCTACTACAGACTACAGCATTCCTGTATATATTTATATTTATAAATCTAACTTTTTCGATTACATGTCACTGAAATAATATGTATTATTTGGTGAGGGTATAGCCACCTTAAATATCTAGGGTATAGCCACCTTAAATATCAAGATTTCAAAATGGCCGACGGTGAAGACGTGGTGTCGGTACCGGTCTGCAAATTTTCTAAATCGCGAGCAGTAAAACAACGAGTAAAGTGTAAAAATTGTCAAACAAACTATCACACATCGTGTGCGACTAAAAAAACAAAAAAGTGCTGTAGTAGTGAATGTCTGAAACCTGAAAAGCAGAACGAATTAATCAAAGTGCTAGGTAACCTAGCAGAATAAGAAAATTCACAAGGTGAATACACAAATATGGAAGCAGACGGAGACGTGGAAAATCGCGAAATCCTGTACCTAAGAAGAATCATCAGGAATCATTGGAGGAAAAAAATGCCCTTCTAGAAGAAAATTGCGAGTTGTGGAAAGATCGAGCCATGCAACTCCAAGAAAAATGGCGGGAAAATGGTGAGCAACAGGAAACTTCATTAGCTATTCCTTCTCACCCTACAGGACAAGTACAAGGTTGCCAAACCAGCGGTGGCAACAACTACCAACAACAAACCGGCAACTCGCCCCAACCACAGGAAACAAATCGGTCCGGCGCTGTCTCTGCTGAGCAGAACCCAAGACAAAATCCGGCAACGATGTAAGAGCCAGTGCCTGAAAGAGAAGACTTTGTCCAACAGAAGAAGCGCGGATTTAAAAAAGGGTCAAATGACATGACAGAACAACAACAACGTAACAAACATAACCTCCGACGAAAAGTCGATAGCAAAATTGGCTCCAGAGAGGACTTCGATGAATTCCAAGCAACCAAACCAATCAACAAGGATAAGAGGATATGGCTCTTGATATCCAAAGTGAAAACCCACATCACTGAGGTGAGGACATCATAAGCAACTACATCTCCAAACATGCAAACACATCAAAGGACCGGATTACAGTTAAGCTTTGCGAGGTAAAAAACCCCTAATCCTACTCAAAGCTGCTTTATGGTGGGAGTTGATCCTGTTCTTCAGGACAATATCTATCAGGAGGGCTTCTGGCCAAGTGGTATTGCATTCCAAAGATTTAACTTTTTAATGGGCAGAAATTTTTTAGTGAGGGACAAACAGGATCAATTCAATCCCCGGGACTAGAGCGGAATCAGAATAAAACAAAATCTAATCTGCATCTCAGAATTCTCCATTTAAATATCCGTTCCATAAGGAATAAGATAGCTGAAATCGGAGCCTTTCTTGAAACAATTGAAACCACGAAACAATACGACGTGCTCTGTTTTAGTGAACACCATCTAACCAGCGACGAAATGAACATTTGCAAGGTCCAAAATTTTGAGGTTCAATCATTTTATGCCAGGGATCAGAAAACATGTGGTGGTACCATGATTATGACAAAAAGCCCATGGCGAAATGCAAACCAATGTACGCAGTGAACAACATGTCAGTGGAATCACACCTCGAACTATCCGCTATAGAACTGAGAGACTATAATATGGTAATCCTTACGGTCTATCGTCCTCCAAATGGAGATTTTAATGTTTTTTTGAAATTTGTAATTCTTACAAATATTTAATTGTAAATGGGGACTTCAACATAATTTTCAACTCTAACAATCAAAGGAAAAAGAACATTGATTTGACAAGCGGATTTGGTCTGGCTCAGCAAATCTCTTTAAACACAAATCGGGTAAATTGCATCGATAATATTTTTGTAAACTTCACTGATTCTCTAGATTTTCTTACGGGGGTATATGATCCATTATTGTCCGATCACCTAGTGGTTGATATAGCTGTGGAGGTGAGTAGAGTGGCCCCTGTGATTAGCTATCATGAGAGTAGACCGATTACAGCTAGAGGTATGAATGAAATGTATGAATATCTAGAGAGACAGGATTTCAGTTTTCTGGGCAACCAGGGGGATATTGTCAATGTTGAAAATAAATTCAATGCATTTTTGCTTATCTTAAAGACGGGGATAAACTATTCCCCTGTAGTAAAAAAGAAAAATCCTACCTCTAAAATACACTGGTTTAACGACCGTCTGAGAAATATGCGGGAAATGTTACGACTCCTTACGGAATTCAACGAAAATAGGCCATCTGAAAATTTAAAACAGCTTTTAAAAGATTTTAAAAAGAACTACACACAAAGCGTAAAAAATGCAAAAAAGGAAGGTTATACCATTACATTACAATTCCTCAAACACGATTAGGGCATCCTGGGAGGTTGTAAATACCTATAGGGGTAAAAGGGACGCATCCAATGGGAATGAAAACATATCGTGTCTGCTAAAAGAGCAATTATATGAGTACGTTGAAAATCACACCATATTCACAAACAGCCAGCATGGCTTCAGGCAGGATAAATCAACAGTGCTGGCGGTTCTCGAGCTTCTGGGATGTATAGTCGGCGCTTTTGAGGAGGGGCACCATGCTGACATGGCTTGCTGCGACCTGTCGAATGCGTTTGACTGTGTGTCTCACGAAATACTTTTGGATAAGCTAGAGTTCTATGGTGTTGAGCGTACTAGCCTGGACCTTATCGGCAGCTACCTAGGAGACCGTAGACAAAGGACAGAGCAGAATGGTAAGGTCTCAAATGAGTGGGCAGAGGTAAAACACGGTGTACCTCATGGTTCGGTGCTAGGTCCCCTGTTATTCCTGGTTTATATTAATGACATTAACACTGCCTCGCCAGACACTAGAGTGTTGTTTTTTGCGGATGACACGTCTATCGTAGAGTGTGGGGAGGACCTAAACACCCTTGAATTGAGAGTAAATGATTGTGTGCATGACCTGAATTAATGGTTTAGAGCAAATAAACTAACATTAAATGAATCAAAGACAGACAAAATTGTATTTAGCCTTCGGGAGGTAACTGAAGCAAACGCGGAGGAATTGAGGTTTCTGGGCATATACCTTGACCCGAGCTTAGAATTTGAAACACATGTAGAACATGTGGCGAAACGACTCGCAAAAAGTATTTTCCTATTAAGAAACCTGACAGGTATCATGCCGGAAGCCTTGCTGCTTCAGACATACTATGCTATCTTCCGGTCGGTGGCGGTGTATGGCGTTTTGATCTGGGGTCATTCGGCACATCTTCACAGAATCTTCGCACTACAACGAAGGGCTATCAGGGTGACGTAAGGACGACATTCATAAGGCTAGGAGTTATGACCTTGCCCTGTCGTTACATATATGAGTGCCTTCTGTACTGTCATAAAAACCTGCACCTTTACAATCGGAATCAACTTTACCATCAATACCCTACCAGTCAGGAAAACCTTATAAGGTTGGAATACCTGCGACTGGAAAAATCACGCATATCGTCCAACTATCATGGCCCTCTATTCTACAACAAACTTCCTAGGGTGATTAAAGATTTGCCAGAGAGACAGTTCATGGGTGCTGTCAAAAAAAATCTGACTCAGAATGCCTTCTATAAGGCTGACGAATTTCTCAACTATATTTTGGCGGGTTGGTGTCGTATGATGCTGACAACAATCGCCTTTTTCT
>MU189544.1:0-26753 GCA_016904865.1 Pissodes strobi | reverse complement strand
CTATCACTGGAGGGTGAGCGTAAATAAAACTACCGTGACTACGTGCGAACAGAAAACAAACTATATTTCTGTCGTTATACTTAAATCTAATAGAATTACACTTGGATGTTTTTAGAAATGAATGCTCGACTGAGAGAGCGGACTCAAAAGATATGCTTGTATGATCTGTCTAGATGAACTAACCCTCTCAGTCGAATCTTGTCCCTTCGCGTCGGCTCGTTTTTCCCTCTCTTCATCGGATCTCTTTGCCGTTTTGTTCGAGGTACCTTCGGAGCTACCTATACTTGGGTTTTTCCTGATTGGATTTTATGATGGAAAAGTTTGAATATATTTTACCTTTACAAGGGTCGAGGTTTATGAGCTTCAGGCTAGCCGATAAGATTGATATTTTACAAGGAGGGTTTTCTAGGGCTAATGCGTATTTACAATGTCGGCGTTATTGAGGGAAAAACCTAAAAATCTAATATAATAAAAAACTACCTAAGGCGAAATCTATACAGGGTGACATGTACAAAAATGGTGCATACAGACTAATTTCTAATGTTATATACAAGGCAAGTGTGGGAGACGTAAAGCCGCCACAATATATTTTAATCTGACTTAAGATTGCAGTGTGTCTTCTATAAACAATTTTAGTTTTAATGAGTATTTTATTATTTCTATTTTTTTAATATGTTTTTAATAGTAAAAATTTTAATATGTTGTATATTGTATTGTAGTGTTATTTAAATTTGTTATTTTGTACAATTTTATCTCTGTAGATTTCTAATATTACTATTGACTTATTGACGTGTGTAAGCAAACTTTTTTGTATTAAGCATGAATAAAGAATTTGATTTGATTTGATTTGATCTATATATTGATATATCTATTACAGTTCCTGAAATATTAAGGACTATTTAATTATTCCCTGAATCAATATTAATACATAACAGTTCAATAAAATGTTCAAAAATACGCTGGTGAATTATATAGTCTATAAAGTCACTGAATTAATAATGTTTCTATCTATAAATTTATACAGTGGATAACTTATTCATGCCTTCAGTTCGCACTGTTTATCTAACTCTGTTTCTACCTCTGATTTAATAGATCGCGGTTTATTTCAGCCTTCTAATCGTATCACTCTGATTCAGTAGTTTTAGGAAGAAAGGTTTACCCTTTTATGCGTTCGTTGTAAGCGTCGCTTCTTAAACGACTGAATATAAGATATTTAATTGGATTAATAGCACTTTTCATTTCTATTACTTTCAAACTCGATATTTACTTTACTTACTTGAGTTACTGTTCACTTGAGAATGCAAAGATAATAGATACTTATGTTTTTAGCTTGATTTAGAATATTAATATCATGGATTTACTTTGTCCTTTAAACCAGCAGAATTTAACTTTATTTGGGAATAAGAATTTTACCGCAGATAGACTGGTGTAGAACTTCTTACTGGTGCACTGGTGTGTATTTTGGGCTGTGCAGACGAATTTATACGCTCCATCCCTCCACGCCTAGGGCGTCGGTCCGGCTACGGAATTATCCGGAATCGTAGTTAAAGCGCGAGTCTATTTCGAGTTCACGAGATGGAAGCATCTCCTTTTATGACAATATCTGTCCTCTTTGGCACGAGATGCTGTTGCTAAGCGAATGTCGTAGACCTGAGCTTTGGATGCGGGCCTTTGTAGGACGCAGGGGAACGTCGTACGAGAAGTTCATCCAGTCGAGGAAATTATTAATTTCTGCGATTCGATTCTCTTAATGCGAGAATTTTTATAACATAAGCTAGTACCAGCGTATTGTAATATTTAAAAGAAACGAAAATTCGTTTCGTTACAACGTAATCTTCTCATAAACCTATGGAACCCTGGAAAAGCCCGTTCGGGCTTTTCCTGGTTTATCTCCTTTTTAAAGTCTTTTTAAAGAAAGGGTTCATACAATACAAGTTCTCACTTCGGCAGTAATTAATCAGCATATCTTCTCTAGAGTGTCTCTGAGCCAGACCAAAGCGAAGTATATTTCCGATATTGTTGTTGCTACAACAACAACAATTGTTCGTTAACATTTCGAAATACGATAATACAATATCGGGTTTTCGCGCTAGTGTTTCCGTTGGATTTTTCTTTGCCAGCTGCTCAAAAAAAGCCCATAAATTATTCCATAGTAATTCCATTTTAGCACTCATGTAAATTTATTTAGATCGAATTTATTCATTATATGTTAAATGTTACTGGCCGATCTGATCAATTATATCCTCCATAATTAATTATTATCGTGTAATAATTAAATTCGAACAAATCGATAATGCGATAACTGGCCATACCGAAGTGGTTTTTATTATCTTCAGCGGCTTATTTACGACTGCCAAGGAACCCGTATCTGATTTAAGGGAATTTTAATGTTTTAATATAATCGAAGGTGTATATAAACACTTTTTAAGACATGGCAGATAGCTGGCCTGACCTTTTCATACAAAGATTATTACATATTTTAAACATTTTTAAATGACAAGGAGGGATTTCTATATGAACAAATTTGTACTCACAAGGGACATATAGGCAACTACATGTCGAACCACAAGCTCTCGTAGAAGAAATATTTACTTAGCCGGATTCAACTCATGTCAATTGTGAATCCCCATAAATTTGACTTGCTCAGCGAAAAGGTCATTTAACACTTAGTTAATTTTCTATAATTGATGGTATTCAATAGTTATTACACACATTATCACAAGTGGTGGATATTGTGGTGAGCATACTTTGAGATTTTTGTGTCAAATTTGTTAAAACATTCACGAGACTAAATGTCTTCGCTTTTTTTAGTAACGCCTAGTTTCGCGGTGAATCCACTTAAATTTGAAATTTTGTTTGGCGGCCTCTCGGTTTCGTCGCGAAGTACCATGAATCACGTGTTCTAGAGAACCTTTCTAATTGGTTCAAAGAGTTTGGCTCCTGTATATAATCGCCATGCTATTGTGTTGCCTGATCCAAGTTGCAGACAACGCGTGATGCAGTGTGGATTTTTTTGGAGTTTTTTGAGTATTTTAGCATAGTAACAGATATGTATTATATGCAGTCCTATTTTAAAAGGCTCGTTATGATATTATTATGTCTATTACAGATTTTTACTATATTTTCTTGCACAAAATTATATATGGTCGCACGGTGAAACTAGTAGGCACAAAATGTGATAATATTTTTAGGCAAGAAAGCCGTGTATTCTATTGATAAATTTAAAAGGATGGAATCTTAGGAATTGTTCACATTTATTGATGAGATACCATCAGATAACAAGTCTGATGTAGGGGGCATACATGAAGATGGGGAAATAGAGGAAGCTGCATCCCAAAACAATGAAGGTAACGATTTATCTGGTATTTTTAATTTACCCGTAGATGATATACAACGAGAACTGAACACAATAGTTGGGAAAGTGAGGATGATATTCCCCTTTCGATTATACGTCAGAGATAACAACTACTAGAAAAAAAACACAGTTTGGACAATATCGTCAAATAACTGTCTAAGAAATTTTTATCCTTGCAATGAAAATACAGGACCAAACATTGATAAAAATTTACAAACGCCATCGCCACTTGAAGTTATTTTAGCAGTTTTTCCTGAGGGCCTTATTGATGTAATTCAAGCCAACCTGTATGCCTTCCAAAATTGTGGGAATTCCTCAGCTTTTGTACAACCAAATCAAAAAGAAATGAGAATTTTTTGCCGTGAATATGTTGACGGGAACAAAGACCTTGCCAAGTATCAGCTGATGATGTTCTTAAAGACTACTTTATTAGCTCGGTACTCCCCAGGGATCGTTTTGTATGGCTGCTTGGGAATTTTCATCTAAATTATAGCGCTGTTATTCCAGAACGAGGGTTACCTAATTACGGTAAATTATATAAATTGCGCCCAGTTATAAAAAGACTGAAACATTTTTATCCACGTATAAGCCCTCAAAAAATCAAGCGATTGATGAATCAATGATAAGGTTCAAAGGTAGAAGCAGCATCCAATAGTGCATGCCTCTCACCACACATTAAACGTGGGTACAAAGTGTGGCTTCGAGCGGATGACACTGGGTTTGCGTGCCAGTTTCAGATTTTCATGGAAAAGCGTGCATCTCCAGACAAAAATACAAAAGGAAATGGTATACGCATGCCGAACGATAAGAAGAAGTAGATGACAAAAACACAGATTTTACGATACAGGTAGTGCATCTAATATAGATAAAACGATAAGTTTAATAAATTTTAAAATGGTCGATATTTTGGGACTTGTTGGCACTGAAGACAACACTGTTAGGAGAGGGCGACCTTCTTCGGCGTATTTGAAATTTGAATACTTTCAAAGTCGTTGTTCCTCAAGAAATAAGATACGACTTCCGTGCTCGTATTCCCATGCATGGTACATCAAGAAGATATGCGCAGTGTAGTACCTCAGCAGTACCCCATAGAACAAGGTGGATGTGCACCCGGTAAATGTAGACATTTAGGAGGATGAACGCTTTTCAGATGCAATGTTTGACCGACAAGAAAAACTGTTCTATTTTTGGAATTAGTTCGAAGCTATTAAAAGAGTTTTCCTTTTAAAATAATTTTTAATTATTATTGTGTTTTGGTTTTGTACACATTTTTTTACAATTTGTTTCCCTACTCGTTTCACTGTGAAACCACCTTCTAAAACCTGTCTTATAAAAAATATATATATATTTTTATTATTTTTATTACTTTTCTTTCTTATATTAACATTTTATTAACCTTCTATTAACAATGTTTAAATAAAAAAAAATTATACGCCTGCTATTGGCGCCAGAGGGTTAAATAGTCGAGTGTTATTTTAAAATAAATTTGGCGAAAAAGTGTCAAAGCATACTCGACCAAAAGTATGTATCACAAGTGGCGTATGATAAGATTATATACCGATAAGGACCATATCGTTCTTGTTAAGGTATTTATTTTTCATGTTTACCCAAACTAAAACAGACTAAGTTAAAGTATTAAAAAACTGGTGATGAATATAAATATATTCCTTTAACCTTTATAATATTTAAGCAACCAACTTTTATAAACATTACGTGTCTGCCGCTTCTTTTGTTGTTGAAGTGTAGAAGAAGAATAAGATGTTGTTGCCATGTTGAATGTTGGTTGCTGGTGATTTTGGCGAAAAGCTGTAAATGTCGAGGGTTGTGCTATCTCTGAATTTTCTCCCTCTACTATTTTCGACTGGTGCTCTTTGTCAAGTTGCAAATAAGGCCGTATATATTAAGTACTTCCGTGGCCCATTATTTTAATTAGTGCTTCTTCACCTACTCTCCCACGACTTAGAATACTTACTGCTGTTGCTCTGTTGGACGAGTAATTTGTAGTTTTCGAATTTATAGTTTTTAAATAAATTTCTGACGCTGATTTTTGAGTCCACTTGGTTAGAGTATTTTTCCAACCAGCATCCTTTTGGGGTTCTCTGATGAGATTTAAAAACAATGAGGCCAGCAATCCCTTGGACATAAGTAGTTTGTTTGAACTTTATTTCAAGAGCCTCTTCGTACAATCTAATAATATTGGGAATAACAATTATGTATGTTATTTGAATCACACTCATTTAGATTAGGAAGTTTCTGAAGATGGATCGTAGAAAGCATGCTGGCTCGGATGGCTTTCTTTCTTTTTCGTTAAAGATTGTAGTATGGTGTCTCGTAATATTTGCTTTCGTTATATGATCAATGCCTGTCCAGGCGATATTTTCCTGAAGTTTAGAAGTTGTCAAGTGTTGTTGCCATATTTAAGGGTGCCCAAAGGAACATCGTTTGAAATTATCGTTCCATTAGTAAACTTTGTATAGTTGACACCCTGTTTTAAAATATAGTGTATCAATATTTTTTTTCATATAGAGGAGAAGTGCCAAATATGGAATACCATTTTGTTTTTGCTTCGTAATTTTTTTGTTTTTTAAATGAAGCTTTTGGTTTTTTTCAGATATATATTTTAGTATTTTATTTATAAGGTTTTAATGTTAGAAACGAGAAATTTTGTATAATGGTGTGCTTAAAGAATAATCTATGAAAAGGGGGAATTTTGTTCCTAATGTAGAATATGTACCTAATATGGTATATGCTATGATCCTAATATGGAATAGGGTAATGCGGATATAGGTAAGCAAATAATGCGATTACAAATGAAACAGTATACATTTTAAGACATGTTTTAATTACTTTAACAGAATGCTTTTGCAGTTTCTTTCATAAAATTCTAAAATAAAAAAGTGTACCTAATATGGAATATTCTAAAATAGGAACAGCTTGCTATTCCATATAAGGTACCCTGCCATCTTTATTTTCTTTGACCAAATTCACGCGTTTACAACAAGTAAAACTTACATTGCAATATCAGAGACGTAAACTTAAGTTATATAACCATGCAACACACAATCAGGTATTTCCGAGTTTATTCTAACTAGGTGTATCGAAATTTCGAATACATACCTTAAATAATTTACGATGTCGCGTAAACACAAATCGGACTGAAAAATGGCAACGAGATGAGTTTCTTTCAAGTCTTGAAAGTATTTTTTTGGTATATTCGGAGTTTCTAGAAAAGCCACCGCTAGTATAGAAGAGCTAAAAACAAGTGTTCTCACTTTTTCAATAGCTGCTTCAGATTCAACTTTTAATTAATATTTAACAATAAACTTCTACGTATGAAAAAGAAAATTTCGATCCAGATTTACGCAATCTAATTTCGAATTTCAGCAAAGCGTTAGACACAATAATTATCTATGCAATAATGATAAATAAACTAAGGGCTGTTAAAAGATCTAAAGTTTGGTGTTCGTATAAGTGGTGTTAATTTCAAAATATTCTCGGTTTCCTCAGAAACCTCTCAAGGTTCTGACCTTGGACCCTTATTTTTTATAATTTATCTAAATGACATTGTTCAGTATTTCCATCACCCTAAGTTTATACTTTATTACTAAAACAGAGTTTTATTCACAATACCGAAACAGAATTTTTGCACTCGACGCGAGTTTCGCTAACCATGTTAGCATCATCAGGAGATGATTAATAATCTCCTGATGAAGCTAACATGGTTAGCGAAACGTTGGAGAAACGAACGTCGAGCGCAAAAATTCTGTTTCGGTATTGTGGATAAAACTATGTTTTATTGCATTTTGCCAAAGGTTTCAAACCCTAGCATAGTTCATACTTTATGCAGAGGGCGTATAAACTTGTAGGACGATATAAGGCGTGCTGAGGATTACAGCAAGTTAAATGGCCTATTTCTCAATGTGAATAAATGTTGCTCAATTTCTTTTACAAAAATAGATTCCCGATCGCATGTATTTATATGGTAAATACCTCCACCCTTATATAATAATAATAATAATAAAAATAATAATTATAAATAAATGCTCTATTGTAGAAACACAAAGTATTTGTTCAAAGCTGTATACAGAGATAGAAAATTAATAAGAAAGAACATCTATGTAGTCAAGAATTCAAAAGTACCAAAGTAAAGTAAATAATACACAGCAGTAGACAACACAGACACTACCCTACATCTACAAGTTTTTGTATATGTGCGCTCTAAAAGCATCGTTATAAAACTCTGTGAAACTGTAATAGGCTTTATTTTTGAGTAGGGACGAGACAGATTTTTTAAACATACTTAGAGATCCATTTTTCAATGCATCAGGTAAATGCTTAAGCCTTCATAAATTTGAGGGTTTTTAGTAAGTGTAGCAGAAGGAATGGGCAATCGGAGCTTATTTGCTTGTCTAGTAATATAATGGCTGGCAGCCGTTAAGTCAGAATGGGAAGGTCTGGATTTTTTAAAGATCAAACAAACTGTCTGCAATATAAACAAACAGGTGAGGGTTCGTTCAAAAACAGACGTAAAAAGATACTGAGCACAGTAACACCAAAAAGGTAAACCATTTCTCAAGTGACTCTCGATAAGTGAGAAGTAAACAGTCTTAGATAATGACCTTCTTAAATCATTAGAGATTATGCGAACAGCCCCTGGTCAATTTACCACAGATAACCTGAATGATATTTTGAAATTTTAATTTTTCGTCAAAGTAGAGACCGAAAAATCTAATTGACTATTTTATTCTTATATTACCACCATGAAATATTTTCAAAGTTAAGCCTAAAGCTGAGGATATTAGTTGTATCAACATTAAGACACAAACGATTTGCGTCGCACCACTCCTTGATCCTTCCCAAATCAAATCAGTTCCAACCATGTCACTGAGAGTATCTGGACCACTGTGAGACCATAGCATAGTCGTGTCATCCGCGAACACTGTGAAAAGTCCTTGAATATTCAATAGCGTTAAGTCGTTTATGTAGAGGAGAAAAAGAGGGGACCAAGCACAGATCCTTGAGGTACAACATGAGCAATCCAGAGCAAGTTAAAGGCTTTACCATTACACTTAACTGCATGACTTCTGTCCCCAAGGAACAACTCAAACCACTTCAGGACAACACCCCTAAAACCATAGTAAGAGAGCTTGTCAAGCAGTATTCTATGATTGGCGCAATCAAATGCTTTAGAAAAATCACACAATACCGCCGCAGCCACATCTCCGCAGCTTAAGTAGGGACTTTCCAAGAAGTGAAAATTGCATCGGAAGTGCTCTTTGCCACCCGAAAACCAAATTTATTCTTACTTAAGATATTATGCTTTCTCAGATACTTCAAAACTCTTTCCCCGACAATCATCTCAACAATTTTGGACAGCGATGGGACTCAAGAAATGGGACGGAAATGGATGTGAGGGATC
Source organism: Pissodes strobi (assembly GCA_016904865.1). Classification (NCBI taxonomy): domain Eukaryota; kingdom Metazoa; phylum Arthropoda; class Insecta; order Coleoptera; family Curculionidae; genus Pissodes; species Pissodes strobi. Next base: position 17,979 of record MU189544.1, on the reverse strand, counting down.
TCGGCGTTACGTTTGACGGTAAAATTCTCTTTGAGGGAAATGTAAGCGGTTTTGTTGTTAGCTCCTTTAAAACATTATTTTATATTCTCAGTAATGAACAAGCTAAATGTTTTAAGAATGCGAAGTCCTGTTTAATAGCAAATTTAACTTTGCTTGTATAATATGGAGTTCCATTTACTTCATTAGCAAAAACAGAATCGAGAGTGTCTAAAATCGGCATTTGAAATGTTTGCCTTATAGCCTGAATCTAAATGTTGATACAACTACTACTAATGACCCCAGAGTTCATTTTGGTTTACTAATTCTGGAGGACAGGAGAAAGCTTAAGGACATTACGTTTTTAAATAAAATTCTCAATAATAAAGTAAATTCTACAGATTGATAATTTTTAACATTTCGCCACACATATACCGTTTAGACATACAAACCAGTCCCGGTTTTCTGCTGTGTGGCGAATGATAAAATTAGCTAACTAATATTATTTAGATTTGAATTTGGATTTCTTTTTTTTGCTCAAGCGATACCGAGCATCAGTATCAGAATCAGTAACAAAAGGGGTGGCCCCTAGTACTTAAGCCACCAATTGGGCCCGTTGTGTCCGCAGCCCGCATAAGAGAACCTCCAGGATGCCGGTCTATCTTAAGAGAGCCCGCATCTCCTTCAGAGTAACACGACGCACTAAATCTGGCTCGATCGGCGTCTCACCAAAGATCCTGAACATTTCCCCCGCAAAAGCAGGGAATTCCGTAAATAGATGGTATGGGGTTTTATCGTCGTCCATGCACCAACTACACTCCCACTCCTCTGCAATTATCAGCAGAGTCAGTTGCCGTCTTCTTCCTACGTAGGCCCAACAACCCCCTAATGAAAGTCTTCGCTGGCCCATGTATCATGATCATTGTCTGTCTCATCCGCGGGTCGTCCAACATTCCTCTTCGCCTCCAAAACTCTCTCGCGAACACTCTGGGCGATCCCCACATAGGGATCAGGCTCTAAGTATCTACGTGCGGAGACTTCTCTGGCTAAGGCGTCGGCGGCCTCGTTTCCCGGTACGAGAGTCTCGGTACCCAGACTAGCGTCTCGGTACTCAGACTACCGTAACCTTTTTATACTTCGCAAGTTCAATCAGCCAGCTCGTACACTCCCTCATCAACAAGAAGCGCCTGCGGACCGACTTCAGCGCCATTAGTGCGGACTTGCTGTCGGAGCAAAAGAAAATTCTCCTGCCACCGACATTGAGCCTTATCGCCTCCCAGACCACCATTATGATCGCAAAAATTTCCACTTGGAGAGCCATATTGTACTCGCCCAGTGGTGTGGATAATTCCTGCCCCAGGGCCTCACTGTACGCACCAGTTCCAGACAGTGTTCCCATTCTGAGCGTAAACAAACTGTTGACGGGCGCTTTATTAATATGAACAAGTTTATACTTCACCATTAGCTTTTCCTCGGTATTATTGGTATTTTAATTTATTTTCGTTATAAGTCCTTTTAGTACATAAATGGATGCTGCATTGGGTTTTTGCCTGTTTGGATCTTAAATATATAAATAAATAAGGTAATAAAGAAGCTGTGTTGTATTAGTGCTCCATGAAATTACTATTGGGATCTTACAAGAAAATATCCCATGCTCCGCTAGGTCAGTCTAGTACACTTAATTATTGTAAAACTTCCCGAACAGAATGTAATAGGTATATAATAATACAAGACCATAAATCACGACATTAATTTATCGAAAATTTTTATTTCAAAGCCCATAGTTAATTAAGCCATAAAACAGAAGGTGCATATTGGAGTATTTAGTCCCATGAATTTATTGGCAGTAGCTCTACCAGAAGCTGCAGGTTGCGCTGTTAAGTGCCGGCATGCAAAACGAGATGGTATACGGAAAACATTCAGTTGGTTAGATAACCACATGTAAAAAATCGATAATATGGCCGTTTTACGATGCTTTTTATTACCAAGCAGATTCAGACGTCATTATCATGCATTGGGTAATAGAAATATTTTAGAAGACGACATAAAAGCTTAGATATATCTCGACTTCTCGATCGTTATAGGCAACATTATAAAACTAATAAAAATGCCAATAATATTATATAGACTATGACTTCGACCCCTAGCCATCTGGTGACTATGATTTTCCCATAATATGCATTTTAATTAATGTTCATTTCAAATTTGTAAAGTTTTATGGCTGGATATAGGAACCAAATTTTTAAAAGAAATAATTGGGCGTAATTTTCAGTTCCACCCAAGGTGGCATCTACTGCAATTCTGATGTTGCAGACACTCAGGTGCTTCTTATTGGTTTTCAGTCTCAATATTAGAGAATTATGACATACTTCTGAATTTTATAGGTTTAAAATGACTCACTTTATAATGTGTACCATGAATCTTAGGGAATCAAAGTAAATAATAACGTAGGCTATATTTCGTAAAATATTGTTAAAAGTTTCATTCTGTGAATGTCGGTACGTGGATGCATTAGAGCTCGCTGATAAAGACTAGTAAGAGTTCAAAAGTCCCTACATTATTTCCTTGTGCGCTCAAAAAGCTCAAAGATCCCGAAAAGTGACACATATTCACTTCAACGTAGTTCGCTCCAAAATGTGAAGCAATCATTTTCTTGCTCGAGATAAATTCTTTAAAAAATGCAAAAAATCCTTTAATTTTACTAGTACAGAATCGGCCATAATATGGGATAACTTTTTTTACGTGAATTTTACAAGATTTTCTTGTCTCATGCTAACATCAGTGAGACTTGCAACTTGCACTAAGATAACTCTGAATCATCGGCAAAGCAATAACTAGAACTGAGGCGATAACAGAAAACAGAAGACAATGAGGAAAGGATAGCTTTATGTGGAAATCTATATTATAAAGAGTCGCTCTAAATCGAGAGCAACAACCACCATGAAAATCTAATTAAATACCGGTCGATGATCCCTCAGATGTTACACGTCGTAAAGAAGCTTGACACCAGCAAAATAATATCCCAATAAATGCCACATACGTGGTTAAGTAGACTTACTACCCGTATCTGAACAACGGAAAACCAGAGAAATGGAAGGAAAGGATCATCATATCACAAAAAGATGATAAAATCGAAGTGTGAAAACTATAGATAGAATGTTCTTGGCCTAAGGCAAGATATAGTGAGTGAAGCCTGGTAGACTGTCAATGTGGCTTCTATGAAGCCCACTATGTCCACAGAAATTGCACTCATGGGAAAATGGTCTAAATTTAATAAGGAAATTCATTAGTTGGCAGTCGCTTTTAGAAAAGTCTAGATTTTGCTTCTCCTGGCCACGCTCATGCTTTTTAATACTCGAAAGAATTAATGTCAGCCAGAGACAATGAATACTGATCATCTTCAGGAGTTTAGTTAAGGTTTTGACTAATTCTCAACATCTTCAGGGATTTAGACAAGTTTTCAGTCAATATTGTGGACTAGGTTTGGTCAGTGTGAGGCATTATTATGGATTTTGACCAAGTGTCGACTAGTACTGATTATCTTTGGGATTTAGGTAAGGTTTCGATAATTTTCAACATCTTCAGGGATTTAGACAAGATTTCGGTCAATATTTCTCATCTCCAAGGATTTTGAACTGATTTTGGTCTTTTGGTCAATATGAGGCATTGTTATGGATTTTGATCAAGTGTCGACAAATATTGGTCATCTTTGGGGATATAGGTAATGTTTTGAAAATTTTCAACATCTGCAGGATTTAGACCAAGTTTCGGCTATTGCTGACCGCCTTCAAGTAGACTGAACTGGGTTTGGTCGATGCAAGATATCGTCAAGGATGTAAACTTGACTTCGACAGGGTTTTAGACCCAGTTTCGATTAAAGTGAGTGCAAGTTACCGCTAATGTAAGACATATTCAGGGAATTAGATCAAGTGTATGCCAATACTGATCATCTTTATGGATTTAAGTAATGTTTCGACTAATTCTCATCATTTTTAGAATTTAGTCTATGATTCATCTACTGCTGGCCATCTTTAAGGATTTAAAATTTTTTTTTTGGCTAATTTAAGACATCTTTATGGGTTTAAATCAGGTTTCAAATAACGTGACAGACCTTCAGGGATTTAGACAAGATATCGAATAAAATCAGATATCTTTACCAATTTAGACTTCTCTATTTAGGTACACTAGATACATCAGCAAATTGATAATATGAATCGAAGAAAAACTATCAAACTTCACTGAAATTGACAAGGAGGCTGATACCTTTTCACCATTTATGCTTAAAATCGCTTTAGAAAAAGGCATTGGAGCAGCGGAAATCTGGGTGTTCGATGTTGAAGAATCCGATAAATTTTTGGCATTCGCGGATGATATCGACGTTGCAGCAGAAACAGCGATAATATCAAAAGTGCTACTTCTACACAACAAAATGTTGCACCTCCAAATAAACGAAGATAAAACGAATTAGTTGTATGTAAGTAATGGAAGACAAACTAACAGAATTGAAACGTTACTCTGGGGTTACAAGAGTAAGATTTTCAACAAAAAAAAAACTAAAAACTAAATTCATTTTCGCACTGAAAAATATCTTCCAACCCAAAAAGACTTTCCGAAATAAAAGATGAGATATGAAGAAAATCAAGCCTGCGCAAAAGCAGATTGAAAGAAAGTTTTTAATAAGATTTTTAAGCCCTATAAAGATGCGACATGGGTAGCAGGCAAATTACCGTATTACTAGATTGGTTTGAAAAACAAACTCCAGAAGGACGAAACTTACTGCATTTAGGAGGTAACATTGTCCATATATACGGACAAGGTCTAAAAATGATGTCAGGGAGGCAAAGACCAACTGTAGAGCTACATTAGAAGAAAAAGGAGCTCGAAACTTAACAGAGACTCAAAACGATGCAAGTAAAAATGGCTGCTAAATTCAACAGGACAATTAGCGTCATGGGCTGAGGCTTTGAATTTCCTTGCTGGTATAAGTATATCTTGGTGGTAATATAATATGGGGATATATGTCGAATGAATGCAGGTATTTAATTTTTCTAGAACAGGATCGACTACTAGCTTAATATACAGACAGATACCAACTTGCTTTAATTGGGGGTAATAGATTTTACTTTTTAGAATTTGTTGGTACAGTAAGAGACGCCTGAAAGTAAGTTTGCGACCTCTAAAACCCTGGCGAGAACCTTTGGTAGGCGAAAAATCACGAAATTTTGGCACTTTTTCAGTTTATTACTCAAAAACTACGCGCCCTACAGAAAACTTTACACCTACCAAAGCTAATGTAGACAAAATTTCTGACACAATGCACTGGCCAAACTCAATTTTATACCGTCTTCCTTTGAAGTTTGATGAAATTTTCAAAAAAAAAAATCTTAAAATACAGGCTTTTGCTTATCCATTACTGATGTTGTACAAGTTGTTATAATAATGCGTAAGCAATAGTTTTGAGATTTTCAGGAAAAAAGCAGTTTTATTTACAAGAGAAATTATTACCATGAAGAATCATTAATATCTACAATAATAAGAAAAGAGTATGCATTTATACGTAATTCACATTACTCCCATTCGTTTTGAAGGGCTAGGTTGAGGCTATTATCCTGCACAAAATTTATTTTCCACCTCTTCAGCATCTGTATTTTCTTCTTCCTCGTTGACTATATCCTCGTCCTCCACGTTTTCTGCTTCAGTGACATCCTCGTCAACGCCCTTCTCGGATTCAATGGGTAGGGCCTTGGAACAAGAAGTGCCCGAGTAAATTGTACATACTGTGGTGCACATTAGTCCAGCTGTTCGGCAAACGTACGCACTGATACAGCTGTAGAATACCAATTGAAGCCATGGCTGGGGCCCCGATTCCTTTTTCATATGACAGGAGGTGAGACCTAGGCTGTTTCGTTTCCATCCCCATTTTAGTGGATCTAAGCTGTTTCCCAGCTAGCACTGTACGTGATAAAATATTCTAAAGCTGTGATGGTCAGATGCATAAAATGTTGATGGTAATCTAGGCAAGATAAACCTGACCTGGATTATATTATAGCATTAATTTATGAATTTTGATTATACTCTCTGCAAAGTTGATAATCGCATAAAACCGTAAGATTAGCGTTGGCTGCAAGGGACATCACGCCTTATAGAGATAGACTTGTAAAGGATCGAAAGAGCTTACGATCTAAATTCATTTCGCACGGAAACATAAACAGGCGTAGGCATGCGAGATCGTGCCTTATGGTTTATGGATTATTTCGCGATAGCATCGTGCTTATAGAACTCTGTGAAGCTGAAGAAAGTCGTTTATTAGTTCAATAGTGAATAGCAGTTTTTCATTTCTTCTTATCAAACTTCAAAGACCTGAGGGTAGGACGGTATAAAATTATGTTTGTTAAGCATTTGGTAGGAGTGAAATATTCTGTAGGGCGTACAGTTTTTGAGTAATAAGCAAAAATTGAAAAAGTGCCAAAATTACTAAGTTTATCGCCTACCAAAAGTTCTCCCCACAGAGCTTTCTAGGTCGCAAACTTAGTTTCAGGCTCCCCTTATCACACCAAACAATCCTAAAAAGAAAAATCTTTTGCCCCCAATTATTGCAAGCTGGATCCTTCTCAGACTACCCATATACTGGGCTATACATACCAGAAGGTTATTTTTTATTGTGTCACAAAATGACTTTCTTGCGATCGCGATTTTTGGGTATGTATTCTCATCAGGCTGGGTTGTAGCCAAGGAGATTTCTAACAGAGGCCGAATGCAGTACATTTAAAGATGTACTCCTTGGCTTCAAAATTATGAAGGACATTTTTTCAAGGATTGGAAATTTTTGAACTATTTCCCATATAGGTCGATGACATGGGGAAGCAATAAAATAACTAAGGTTAATAAAAATTTATTAAAATTATTTCAAGATCGAAATAAGATAACCAACCACGTTGCTTAAAACTGGTTAAATTAAATTATGTAATTATTGAAGTCATAATTGCACATTTCTAATGCTATTTTCCCATAATGTTGCATCTCATAAGGAAGTTCACTAATTTAAGTTTGTCTTAATGTCCAGTGCTAATTTCAGCCGTAAAATAATAACCATATATTTAGTTGTTATGATCCATATCATTACTTCATTAGTAGTGGCACTAGCTATATTGTAAAATAGTTATGAAAATGATTTATTTTCTTCAATTGGCGGCAGTAGGTATAGGTGCATATTCTAAATAAGTAATCCTTTAATTATTATAGTTCGCAAAAACCATATTAATATTTGAAATACTTCACGGCATTTTAGATTGTAGGTTTGTCATTCTAAAAATATTTGGATAGTAGATGAGAAATTTTAGAGGTGGATTCTCTAAATTGTATGATGAAAAGTTTGTTCGGATACGGATATATATTTGAAACGGTGTTGCTGCTGATATGTCAATAAAACATGGGGCAAAAAATCATTATTTGGTAAAAAGCTGTTATTAGATGTAATGAATTGATGAGAAATGTCCATCTATGATTTCAAATAGCAAAATAAAATTTTCTAATATACGCAATAATTTCCGCAAGAATAAAATTCATTATAATTGAGCAGCCTCGTATTTTCTGGCATAACCATCCTCAAATAAACATCTACATAATTTGCTTTAATAAATATGTATCTACTATATAGTGTTAAAAACGTGCTTCTAAAAATAGAAAGTTAAAACTTGTATTAAAAAAAAGTAATAAACAGGGTGTCGCCAAAAGTCTGTACAAAACGCTAGCACAAATTCGTTAGACTAAAATATGATTTTTCAGCAACCATATATTTCGGATCTAAAGAACTTTTGCGTTTATGCCGCTCGGCCGATCTATTTACAGAATAGTTTACAACTTTTTGTTCGTGTTTAATTGAATGTTTTTCTCTCGGTTTCGGCTAGTTTTGTGGTAAGATACTTAGTGTAATTATACCTCAAAAGTGTTGTATTCCTGGCTGTAATCGAAACTATAGAAATAAGCCTAAATTTCATGTTTTCGGCTTTCCAAAGAACGTTAGTTTGGGTGTTCTCTTAGGGAAATTTCGAATAGAGTTTCGTGAGAAGATTTTTGAGACACTCGCGGAAGAAATAGACAATGATGAAATAGTGATATATACTTTAAATCCGATGATTCGGTCGCGGATCCTGGGTGGTTACGAGATTTGAAGAAACCTCATGTATATATCTCCTCCGAAGATGAGTCCAGTGTACCCACTTCTGAAGATGAAGGACGTAATAAGAGTGATATAGTTCAAGAACTTGATAGAGCAGAATTTGAAGAAGATATTGCATTAGCAAATGAAACAGAGCATGATGAGCCTGTGGTCTGAATATATAGGCAGGCACAAACCATTTTTGTTTACTGGGTCAGAGGGCTTGTAAAAATAGTTCCCTACAATGCTACTCCATTGGATGTTTTTTTTTACTTGTGTATTATGAAGTTATTAGCTACATCGTCACAAAAAAGTGTTCGAATTAATAATGGTTTTCCACCAATAATAATGAAATCAGAAGATTTTTGGGGTTAACAATGTGGATGGGTTTAGTAAAACTTAGTTCGCTGAAAAACTATTGGGCAACTCGGAAAATTTACAAGTAGAAGGTTCCGCACTCTATCATGTCCCGGAATAGGTACCAACTATTACTAGCAATGATCCATTTTAATAATAATGAAGCTGTTGAAAGGGGAGACCGCTTAGGAAAAATTCAACCTCTTGAAGATATCTTCAAAACAAATTTCAAGACCTGTTTTGACCCGGAGAATTCGTTGTCATTGAGGAAACCCTAGTGCCGTGGAGAGGCCGCTTAATTTTAAGGCAGTACATTCCAAATAAAGCGCACCGCTATGGAATAAAGCATTTTAAGTTATGTTCGGTTGGAAGATATACTTGGTCCGTAACAATTTACAATGGAAAATTAGCAACGGGTGTAAAAGAAACTGGCTTAGCACAGAATGTTTGTATGAAGCCTTTAGATGGCATGCTAGATCAAGGATGAATACTTCATGTCGACAATTTTTATACCAGCTATGACTTGGTAAAAGATTTATTGGCCAGGAAAACACATGTTATCGGAACCCTTAGGGCAAGCAAAAAGATCTCTCTGCGGAAGTTCTACAGGCGATTTTAAAATAGGAGAAATGATATCCCGAGAAGATGGAATGGGGATCGTAGTGTTAAAATGGAAAGACACCAAGGATGTTAGAGTTTTGTCAACAAAACATGCCTGTCATGGTTTTATGTTTTAGTTCCAACCCTGCACAAGTATCAATCCATAAACCATCAGCTGTATTAGTTTATAATAAAGGCAAAGCAGGGATTGACCTATCGAATCAAATGGGATCGTACGTTACCACTTTGCGCAAGGGTGTAAATTGGTACAAAAAACTAGGCCTAGAACTTTCATTGGTAATGGTTGTAGCCAACTCCTGGATAGTATACAAACATATCAAAAAAGAAAATATCTTTCATCAATTACCGAGAAAATCTGGTGGATGAACTTTTACAATTAGAAGAGGTGGCTTCACATGACAGACCAAGCACATCTAAAACTGGACAGCACCATAGTGAGCAAAGAAGAGATGATAATGGACAAAGTTTAGAAGAAAATGCAGCGTCTGCTATGCGAAGGTTCAAAAGGAAGCCGGTCGTGAAGAAGCGAGAAAAATGGTCTATACGTTCTGTAGTTTATGTTCAGGTAGTCCTCAGATTTGTTTAGAATACTTCAAATTGAAACATTAATAAATATATGTTTTCTAAACGTTACTACCTTTTTTTTAGCAAATCAATATCTTATGTTTCTAGCTTTTTAGGATTTTAGGTATTAAAGTTTGCATATTTTTAGGTTTTCATAACTACAACCTTTCCAGCATTGATTTTTTGCGAAGCAAAATATGTAAGTTTTTTTTTGTTTTATAATAAGTACCTACATGTTTTGTAAACGTTAGTACTTTTACTTTTTTTAGCAAAACAATATCTTATTTTCGTAGGTTTTTACGAATTTATTACTTAAAGTTGTTGATTTTTTTGCGAAACAAAATATCTACAGATTTTAAGTGTTTTGTTTGTTTTGAGCTTTTACATATAAACTCATATTATCAACAATGCTGTTATTTTTGTCTGTGTGTGTGTATGTGTGTGTGTGTGAACTTACAGCGATTTGCTGAGAGACGGTGTGGAATAGTTCAGTGTATGTATTTATGTGGAATAACATTCTTTTCAGTAGTATAAAAAATGTATTATACATAAATACATATCCTGCATGTTGGCACAGGTGTAGGGGAGTTGGGTACATTACCTCCTACATGTTGGGAGCCTTAATACTACACCTAGTATTCAACCAAAACTGAAATACAATTTTTGGGATTTGTCATGAAGTATGTCATATAGCTAGTTAGCTATTTATAGTATTCATATATATTATATTAGTGTATGTATGCCCTTAAGTAATTAAAATTACACGGCCTACATCGATGACGTCACACGCCAAGCACTAAGGCCTTGTTATTAAGTGGGTATTGGTAATAGACAGTTATAAATTTTAAATAGAAGGAAATACAAAATGCTAACATCTATTCAAACAAACTTCTAGTTTCATCTCCATTTTCATTATACTGGATAACTGAATATTAAAAATATGCTTGCTTTTTATGTTTAATCTCTAGTTTGCATTCGTGGCCATAATTCAAAAAACTGGTCTTTAACATTAATCGAAAATTTTAGACCTCAATATAAAAAATAAAAAATATATGCCTCACTTTTACAAGCACACAACTAAAGTGAAATTTCTGAAAGAGATATTAAGAGTTGAGTTTTTATTTTTTTACGCATTTTTTTTTCTCAACTTTTGCCCCCGGTTTTGACACTTTTTTTATTTATTTCCCTTTTTTTCAACTTTTTATCCCCGAAAACCGCGTTTCTCTAACTTTTTTTATTATTTTTGTCTTGATTTCGTTTTATAATACTTTTATTAACTTTCCGAACATTTTTTCTTATAATTTTTTTTAATTGGTTTTATAATACTTTTATTAACTCTCCGATTTTTTGTTTTTTTATTTTTTTTTTCTTATTTCTTTACGTTTTTCTTTTCAGTTTCTTACTATTTTTTCAAAAATGTTTGTTTTTTTTTCATGCAGATTTTTTTTTTTGCATTTTTGCCATCCCCGACCTGGTAGCTGAACTCCTTGCCGAAAACCACGTTTCTCCTTTTTTTTATTTTTTTTTTTCTTATTTGGTTTTATAATATTTTTATTAACTTTCCGAACAATTTTTCACGTTTTCATTCGATTTTTCCCATTTTTTCGAAAAATTTTTGTTATCTCCCACCCCCTGGAAGAGTGATATATTTTTGTGAAGATTGTGATAAACTAAATCATATCATCTAAAAATATATAGGGTGGCCCATTTAAAAGAATGCAACTCAAAATATGATGCATCCCGGGAAAACCCAACTACGCCACTAAATTTTTAAAACTCTATAGTAATCCATTTTCACTATTTCATAACAATTATACACAAGGTGCTTGAAATTGGAAAATTCTCAATTTGAATCATTTTACTATTAAGACAACTACACATTTTTTACAAATAAGTTTTAAAAATAATAAATTCGACACCTTATATTCCGAAAACTATCAATTTTGGACTAAACAACTTCAATAATTTGTGCTAGGCTTTTGTACAGACCTTTTAGAGACACTCTGTAGATATAATATATTTTACCTTGTGCAGATGCAAAAATGTCCCCTTTATTATGTCTCGTTATTCTTAAAGTTTCAGTAATTCCTAGTGGTTGCACCATTCCAATGAGCGTCAGAAGCCATGACGCCTTCCATAGAATTATGCCTATTTCCATCTAGGCGTCAGCTTCCCACAGGTTTCAACCATATCTCTGAAAAAGAAAGCAAACGAATTGTAAATGCGGGTATTTTATTGAGTTTAATGGAAAATTACATAGAATTTTTGTCTTCAACTCCTCAAACCGACTTTATCCGAATGAGAGATAACCGACCGTCACACGTTTCGCGTGGCGGCTCAATTTCATTCACTAACGAGGAAAAAAAGTGTGCTAAACATGCCAAAAGAAGATTGCACTGTGCATAGGCAATAATAAATTATTATTTACGATCTTTATAATTTTAAATTAAGTGCGATAAAAAATATACGAAATATATCTTATGGGAAGAGCCTAAATTACCAACAATTGATTACAATGATAATATTTTCAAAAGCCCAAAACTCTGTTCCAATATAATCAGGGTGCATTGCTATTATAACTCCATTTTATTAGTCAAAGTATGTCTAGCTCTATTACCGGCTGATATCATACAGAAGCTCTCTTTCCAAATTTTTTTACTGCCCAATTAAGATTGCTAACAATTATTTAAATTGCAGCTTAACTATAAAATTTTGTACATCTCTTTTTCAAACAATTCAATGTCAATCATAAAACAATAAAATTTTATTGGTGACAATTTATGATGTCATTGGACATAATAGCTTTAGGAAAAAGAATAACATATATTAACTGTTCTCTATTTGAATAAGCAATGATAGTGATATTAATATATTTTCAGTTTGGTAAGAAAAGTGAGGCATTAGAAGTTACTTACTTACTTAGTAGGTCTTATGTCCTCATATTGGCATTTGAAAAAGTGATTAATTCAATTATTCGATCATCAGATTAAATTATTTGATCATCAGTTTAATCGAATGGCAATCAAAATATTTTTGTAAGCAAAATGGGTGAACCAGCTGCAAAATAGATAGGATAACAGCCTAGATGAAATTTAAGCAGCACATTAAGTTATTTGATCATGAGTTTAATCGAATGGCAATTTCAAAATAGATAGGACAAGAGTAAAGTAGTATACTATACAATAAGCGTTCAAAACAACTTTCACACGAGTAATTACAAGGATATCCAAATAAAAGTGAACAGAGAACAGGGGGAAAAAGTTAAATAATGAGTTTTGGGTTAGTTTACATTATTTACATTTAAAGATTGGTTGAACGTTTGTTTTAATTTTGCTGTTCAAATATTCTTTTTATCGACACAAGCCACAATATTGAATATTTTGCTGATCAATTAAAGATAGAGATATATAAGGATTACATACTAAAACTATAGCGTCCTTTAAATGCCAAAAGCTGCTCATCAATGGTGATGTATGAGGCTGAGAAAACATTTACGAATTATTTTGAAAACTAAACATGCGAGTGACATTTTTTGTATTTAATTATAATAATAATTCTTCAATTAATTCAATAACAGCATTAACTAACAAAAACATATAAAAAATCTAGTTTTGAACCTAGTTTGTACAATCAATTCAAAGTTTATGTTTTATCTGGTATTCTAGGAAATGTTAAAGTGTGTCATAGTGTAAAGCTCAACCCTAGATAATCCAGACCGAGTTATGTGAGGCTCAACAAGAAATTCATTAGAAATTGCCTCAATTTATTAGTGTTATGCATAACTAAAAAATGGCATATAAATATAAACTCCTTGACGGATGCCGATGAATTCACCAGTCGAGATAACCTAATGAAGCAGAAATCGATTTATTGCTATGATTTCCTATTCGCTACTTATAGCTAATTTGAAGAATTTATGAGTTTCCTGTCTAATCATATTTTGTTAAAAAATAGGCTTTACAATAACTTCCGCGCCTATAGTCAGGACCCACCCCCCCTTAACTTTTGAATCGTTCGATACATTTTCATGGAAATTTGAGGACCTTAGTAAGACAACATTAACCAAAATTTAAGCAAAAAATGACAGATAAAAATTTCAAACTGACAGTTAGGTGCAATTTTGAAAAAAAAAATAATAGAAAGGGAGGGTCGAGTAATACCTTATTTTAAAGGTATGTTTGCCCTTATTATATCCTGGAAGCTTAAAGTCCTTGTCACTTTCTTTAACAAAATGGCGTCATATCAGAGATTTGGAATATAAAAAATTTTTAGTAAGGCAAACACATTTTGAGTAACAGATAATGACAAACTGAAAAGTGGACGCTATTTTCAAACAAAATTTTGAATTTTATTGAAATGGTATGCGCCCTTAATTATTTTAAGTACAAAGAGGGCTTTCTTGCCAAGGCAACGATGACATATTTATTTATTTTTGTTTCTGATTTTGATTCACCTAATGTTGGTTGTCGATTTACTCGTTGTACAGTGTGGCGATTTTTTTCAAAATGTTTCGTACTTTGCAAAAAAAAGTAGAGGCAGTTTGAATTTTTAGCGAATTAGCATGTTGCTGAGCGTATTTTTAATGAACGCTTTCCTGATCGTCCAATATGAGAAAGAACTTAAGGAGGTTGGATAAAAAAAATTTCAAACTACTGTATCCTTCATGCGAATATAATAGGAAGGCCCCCGCTACCAGAAGATAACAAAATTCAGATAGTAGCGCAAATGGGTGTTAATCCGATGCACCCGACATCGCTAGTAGCAGAAGAGTGCGAAGTTGGGTCGAAAAGTGTCCAAAGAGTGTTGAAACATAATAAATTTCGTCCTTGTAAACCAAAAATACTATATGAATTAAACGAGGATGAACCATAGAATAGAATTCTGAGAAAAATTATATCCGAACGATTAAACGGATTAAAACCATTTGTTTTAGTGATCAGTGTACCTAAAAGTGAACAGACAGAATGTTAGGTACTGGATTAAAGTGAATCCCCACGTTTATCGAAAAGGTAACAGTCAGTTTCCTCAAAACTCAACGTTTGGGCAGGTATTCTGGGAAACAACGTGATAGATCCACTTTTTATGGAGAGAAATTTTACTGGACCGGTATACCCGGATATGCTTGAAAATGCGGTAGAATATTTGATTGTAAAGTATGTCGAAGAAAATCCTGAAGAATTTGGCCATAAGGAAATAACATTCCAACAAGACGGGGCCTCGTAAGTCGCCGCATTACAGTAGAATTGTTAGGAACTATCGTGGCCCACTCGAATGAGCCGCTCGTTCGCCAGATTTGACCCCAACGGAATTTTTTGTGCTGGGGTATGTTAAATCCAAGGTATACATTACAAAGCCCGACTCATTAAATGATTTACGCCATAGAATAATTCAGGTATGTGCCTCAATTACACCGCAATGTTCGTGAAGAATTTCAGGATAGGCTGTACTTCTGCCAAGAAGTGAGTAGTAAATATTTTGAGCCATCAGTGAAATAGTTTAGGTTCTGTTATGTTTTGTTTCATTTCTTGTTTTTGTTGCGTTTCATAGATAAAATTTGTATATAAAGAAAAAAAACATTTAATTTTAGTTCGACAAGCACCGAATTTAATAAATTGTATTTATAGTAATAACAAAAAATAAATTTATTGGTGCCAATCAAGCCAAAATCAAAACGATTTTTTTTAGGATTTTCGAAATTTTGACATGATGCCATTTTGTTTAGAAAAAAGACATTTAAAGAAAAAACATATGTGTCTCACATTTGTAAGTACACAGCTGAAGTGAAACTTCTGAAAAAGATAATAGGAATTGAGTTTTAATTTTTTTTAAGCTTTTTTTCTCAACTTTTGTCCCCGGTTTCGACAATTTATTTTTTCTTTTTTTTTACTATTTTTTCGCCGAAAACCGCATTTTTCTAACTTTTTTTTTATTAATTTTTTTCTTTATTTTGCTTTATAATACTTTTATAAACTTTCGGAACAATTTTTTTTTGTTTGGTTTTATAATACTTCTATTAACTTTCCAATCTTTTGTTTTTGTTTTACTATTTTTTTTTATTTCGTTTTATAATACTTTTATTAACTTTCCGAACATTTTTTTACGGTCTCTTCAATTTTTTCACATTTTTCAAAAATGTTTGTTTTGTTTCAAAAGCATTTTTTTTTCTTCCCATTTTTATCATCCTCGACATCGTAGCTCAACTCCTTCGCCTTTTTTTTTGAAGAAAACCGCGTTTCTCTAACTTCTTCTTTTTTTTTGTTATTTTGTTTTATAATAATTTTATTAACTTTCCGAACAATTTTTTACGTTTTTCAAAATTTTTTCCCTTTTTTTCGAAAATGTTTGGGTATTCGGGGCAGTGGGGGGTGGGGTATAATTTCTCCTCACTGATGACCCCGTGCCACGGGGTCATCATCTGTCAGATTTTCGATCCGAGGCTCTGTTGCAGAGATATCGGCAAAAACGTTTTTTCCCCAATCTCCCGAAATGCATTATTTTAGTTTTTTCTTGACCCTTTTCCTGGCCGAATGAGGAGGTGGGGGGGTGTACGGCGTACAGTCTTCGCCCAGGATCCTTATTTTACCGCGGCTACATGTCCTGAAAATTTCATCCCTCTAGCAATACTGGAACATGCTTAATTAAAGGGGCGTTTCACTTTGATAACCGTTTCAACTTTGATGGGCGATGCACTTTGATAAGTGTTTAATTTTTTCTGACTTTACTCTCGCTAAAGAAGTTTCACTTCAAAAATATGCGCAAAAGTAAAAATATTAACTCTTTCATACAATCTACGTGCATTTTAAAGGTACAAGGGAACTTAATATCATAATCTCAATTTTAAGCTTAATCTACAGCACACAAATAAAATTAAAACTCCTTCAGAATTCATCCATCATCTTCATTCTCATTTTCTTTTTCAGTGCTGCATATTCCTCAACTTCATTTTGCCCTAATTTTGGACTTCAACAGCACTACATGCTCCTGTTTATGAAATCAATATATGTAGGTGGAATGTACTTTACCAGTTCGGAAAGGTGGGATAATTTTTTCATTTAAAGGAAGTACCTAGGAATATTTTAAGAAGAAATAGTATTTTTTACTGTGACACTCCTAATTTCCTCATTGATTTCATGTTTTATGTACATCTTATTGCAATTCCCCTGACAATATTTAATATTACTAACTTGGCTGGTGCAATAAATGGCACTTTGGTATTGCCACTTTTACTCTTCTACAAGATAACATGGCAATAGTTTACATAAACTCGGATCTTCATGCTGCAATAAATATACTCTTTGTTTTTCTTCATTCCCTAAGATCACAACTAATTTGATAATACTTCTCACAGTATTAAGCAATGACATATTGGGCCAGGGACGGTGCGAGGTGCGGGCATGGGCATGGGGATACTTTTGTTTCATAAATAGTCCCGCCCCGAGCACATGATATGTCAGTGGTATTAAGAGTCCCTAAATTTTTATCATTTGTAATATTTTTAATACCCATCGCACTCTAACTTGCATTTCCATAGCACCATTATTAGGATTAGGGATAAAAGCTTCAATTTACTTTTATTGATTAATACAAATTTTAGAACTTTAGTTCCGCGCTTACTTAATAATAATACATTTTTTATTATTTTTGAAGCGAAAACTTCTTTTGGCGCATTCAGCATACATTTTCCTGAGCTCTCTACGCATGTAACGCTCAACCTCTCCTACGCATATGCGTGTAACGCTAAAATTTCTCTGCGTTCGACTATTTAAGGCTCATTGAGAACATTTTTAAATATTTCGCATTTTTCTCGAAAACGGCTGCAAGTGGGAATTTCAGATTTGGCATGTTTTTAGGCAACACAATCTGATTTTTCGTTTTGGAGTTATTACGTCAACTGTGTGGTTTTTCAAAAATTTGCTTTGATCGAAATCATTAATTAATTTTGATGAAATTTTCTGGACACATTTTTTGACAGTCTGCCAAGCTGTATTGGAATTGGCGAGAATCGTAAAATGTCGTGTATTTTTTTTTGGCGTGTATATTTTTAAAAAGGGGTCGTTCTAGCGCAAAAAAAGTCGCGAGGACTGAAAACACGGAGAAGACAGTTCGATAGGGAAATTCTAGAAGAAAAATGTAGTTTTGGGTGAAAATTTAAAAATATCGATTTAATGGTAAAAAAGAAGGTTTTAATTTATTTCTTACCTCGAATAATAGAATTGAGGTTTATATTATCTGCTATGTACAATATTGAAAGACTCATTTCGAGAATAAATAATCATACTGTTAATTGACTAATAGGCGGGGTT